>CM040625.1:47495363-47622283 GCA_022817965.1 Solanum lycopersicoides | reverse complement strand
GACTGTGTGGTCAAGAAATTGGAGAGGTTAAGTTGTATGGAACGCGTGCTTAATTGCGTGTAAGAGTGATATGACAAAGGCACCCCTGCAAACGCTCAAGCAATCTTCATTGAAGTTTTGGTCAAAGGCTTTGGCATACGTCATGCTGCGCGTGAATTCTGTCAGTCTTGACCCGCAAAAGTAAAGCGGAAGTCATTTCAAAAAAGGTCTTGGTACTCAGTTAACCTTAGTACAGCATTTCATCCACAGACGGATGGGCAGCAGAGCGTACCATTAGACCTTAGAGGATATGTTGAGATCTGTGTGATCATTTCAAAGGTAGTTGGAATGATCACCTTCCTCTTATTGAGTTTTCCTACAATAATACCTACCATTCCAGCATTCAGATGGCCCCTTATGAGGCTTTATATGGGCGTAGATGTAGATCTCCTGTTGGTTGGTTTTGAAGTAGGTGAAGCAGCTTTGATAGGGCCAGATTCAGTCCTTTATGCTATGGAGAAAGTCAACTCATTAGAGATAGACTTAAGACAGCCCAAAGTCGTCAGAAATCTTATGCAGATGTAAGGAGAAGGGTAGAGTTCCAAGTTGATGATTGGTTTTTTGAAAGTCTCACCTATGAAAGGGGTGATGAGATTTGAAAAGAAAGGGAAGCTCAGTCCTAGATATGTAGGACCTTACAAGATATTGAAAAGGGTTGGCAAGGTGGCATATGAGTTAGAGTTGCCAGCAGAATTAGTAGCAGTGCATCCGGTCTTCCACATCTCACTCTTGAAGAAGTGTGTGGGTGATCCAGCCTCTATAGTGCCATTAGAGAGTGTGGCGGTGAAAGATATTCTTTCTTATGAGGATGTACCAGTTGAGATTCTTGACCGTCAGGTTAGAAGGTTGAGAAACAAAGAAGTCGCTTCAGTCAAGGTTTTGTGGAGGAGTCAGTCCGTAGAGGGAGCTACTTGGGAAGCAGAAACAGCCATGAAAGCCAAGTATCCTTACCTTTTTCGTTCCGATTCCACTCCAGCTTGAGGTAATAGTTCCTCTTCAGTTTTACAGTCATTCATGCGTAAATACAGTTTTAGAATCATGTTCCCTCAGTTTGTACTTGCATTTTCAGCGTAATTGCATGTACTCGGAACTCAATTAAGTCAGAAACTCAGTTCTCAGTGTTTAGTAGTGGGGTTAGCAGCTCTCTCCCTCAATTTCAGATAGTTTAGTCTTCATTCGAGGACGAATGTTCCCAAGGGGGAGATAATGTAACACCCCGTAGCCAAAACAGACCAGAAATTAGTTTTTCAGAATTTTTTTTTTGCAGACAGTTAAGGGGAAATGCAGTTGGGTCAACTTAAAATGATCATAACTCTTATCACAAAATGAATTAGGTCTCTCATGACCTACCCAGAGATAGATAATTGAATTATCTTTCCATAGCCACCGACCTTGCCAAAATTCAGACCTCCGAGTAAAAAGTTATGCCCATTTTAGTAAAGGCCTGTCGAACAGACCCTCACGACGGATCCAACGACGGGGCGTCGGGAACACGACGGACCGTCAGTCCTGGCCGTCGTGTGGCCCGACAACAACCTTTCCAGGGGTCTTTTTGACCTTTCCCACTCCGTTTAAACCATAAGTTACGTCGTTTTGACCCTAAATCATCAGATTTTAGTCAGTTTATTCCTAGAAACATAATTAAAACATATCCAAGTCAAATCATTAAATCAAAACCTAGAAAATTAGAAGCAAGAGAGGAGAAAAAAAAGCTCAAGAACCCTAGTTCAAGAACGCCACAAGCTCCAGCAGTTCCAGCCCAGAAACTTAATTATTTTTCCGTGGATTTCATCACCAGGTATGCGGGATTTCACTAGTGGGTTCCTTTCACCCATTGGGTCCCTAGTTTTCAGTCAGATTCTTGATTTTCTTATCATGATTAAACCTAGGGTTTCTAGAACTTTGATAGAACTTCATGAATTTATTAAATATATGTTCCAAATCAGATTATCATTCTATTACTCAGATTATCGCATGAATTTCAGAACCCTAGCTTTGTATTTCTTTAGTCCTTGAATTACACATGCTAGGTCAGATATTTTAGACACTTCAGATATACATGCCTCAGTTATAAATGCATAATTACCAGATTAATTGTTGCATTCTCAGTTTGCATGTTCAGTTTCGAGTTATCCAGTATTTACAAAAACTCAAACATAATCAGTTAATTTACAGAATTCATTGGGAGTAGCATAATACCGAGTTGGACTAGGGTTTAGCGTACCCAATAGTCCCAGAACTACTAGCCAAGTAGGTTGTAAGTCCCCTCTGTGGGTAATCAGTTTAGTGATCACGCCAGCATGCCTTTATACCTTTGGCAGGGTATATTGGGTCCTCTCGATGGGGCGTATACATCGGACTCCACATTTAGCTCTTGTGGTTTTATTATCGGTTAGTAGTAGCTCCCACAGTTCAGTCAGACTCTCTGCATGACCATTTATCAGTATATTCAGTATTCAGTTTTAGCATGTTATAAATTGGTCATTGCATTCAGTTAGCTCAGAAATTCAGTATATCATGTTCAGATTATTATACTTGCTTTTGTGCTTGTTCAGTTATGTTTTATTTCAGTTTTACTCTATCGTACATGCTCAGTACCTTTCAAGTACTGACGCATACGTGCGCTACATCTTCTCGTGATGTAGGTTCAGGTTCTCAGCATCCAGATCACACATAGATCGATTTCCCGATCTCCAGTTTAGCAGATTCAGTGGTGAGTCCTCATTCTCCAAGGACAAGAGTCATGAGTTTCATTTCAGTCTTTAGTCATTTAGTTTCAGTTTTTGCTAGATTTAGCTGGGGCTTGTCCCAGTATTTCTAGTCCAGTTTAGAGGCTATTTTCAGACATAGTTAGTTTCAGCTTAGTAGTGAGTTAATATTTCTTTGTATTAAACTCATCAGTTTTTCATATATCTAAGTTTTAGCATATGGGTATTTCCCATCTTTTCAGATTAAATTATGATTTAGCTTCCGCATCAGTTTATTATTCTTTAGTATGCTCATGATCATGCCAGCAGGGTTAGCTTGGGATCACTTGTGGTCCTAGGTTCCGTGTCCGCGTCTCGGGGGTAGCTCGGGGCGTGACATTAAGGCATAGAAATACAAAGATCCTTTTACATATAAACCCGTGAGAAGGCCAGCTTAAGGTGCAACGGGACAAATCTTGTCCACCTTAAGACATGAAAATTTAAAGATTCTTCTAAGGATAAATCCGTGGAAAGTCTAGCCTAAGGTGCAAAGGGACCAGTTTGTCCTCCTTAAGGCATAAAAATTTAACAATCTGTGGAAGGATAAATTTGCAACAAGGCTAGCTTAAGGTGCAAAGGGACAAACCTTGCCCACCTTAAGGCATGAAATTCAATGACATGCGCATTTGGAGGATTTGGAGACTTCTACTTACATACTTGAAGTCTTACTTTCATACTTAACGGTATTGAGACTTATATTTTATAGGGGTTTGCCCCCTCCATTGACCCATCAATACTTCGTACAAGTCTAAAGTTTGATGAGGCAAAAGATAAAATAAAATACTAATCGCTTTGACTGTCATGTGACAGATCAAGTGGGAACATTTGATTTTTTGACAATCATGCAACTGAACTTAGAGTACGGTTTTAAGCACCTATGTACCTCAATGAAGAGGATCAAGTAATAACGTAGTTATGGGGGAATGAGTGATTTTTTTTTTGTGCCGCACAAAGTTTATACTCTTGTTGGCCAGGAGTGACATGCAGTTTAGGCTCGTACATTAAGGATTATTTTCTTACTTCAAGGGTAGTACCTCTTTAGGAATTTTAAATTAATAGGACCGATCCTTATGCCATCTACATCGACCAGCTTGTAAGCACCATGTTAATATGCTTCTTATATAACATAAGGTCCATCCCACTTTGAGGTAAACTTGTCCCCAGACTTGTGCGAAGTAATAATGGGTCTTCTCACCACGAGAACTTGGTCTCCAACTTGGAAGCACCTCAAGCGAACCTTCTTATTGAAAGCGCAAGATAGACGAGCTTGATAACATTCAAGGTTTTGCTGGCTTCTAGCCTCTTTTCATCAAGTGCTTCTAACTAGCAAGACGCACTCGAGCATTTTCTTCTTCAGTGAGCCCTTCTTGAATATAAAGTCTTAAAGAAGGTATTTGACGCTCGAGTGGCAGGACTACTTCAACTCCAAAAGCAAGTGAATATGGTTTTGCTTGAGTTGGAGCGCGATATGTTGTCCTATATGCCCACACAGATTCGTCCATTATTTAATGTCAATCTTGTTTGGACTTGGAGACAACTTTCTTGAGTAGGTTGCATAGAGTCTTATTGAATGCTTCAGCAAGACCATTGGCGGCAACATGATACATAGAAGATTTA
This sequence comes from Solanum lycopersicoides, assembly GCA_022817965.1. Taxonomy (NCBI): domain Eukaryota; kingdom Viridiplantae; phylum Streptophyta; class Magnoliopsida; order Solanales; family Solanaceae; genus Solanum; species Solanum lycopersicoides. The sequence goes on along the minus strand of CM040625.1, from coordinate 47,617,880 downwards.
CACTGCTTGAAGCCAAAGAGATCACAAATTTTATTCATTAACTTGTTATCAAATGACTTGCCATTGTCTGTTATTATATAGCGCGGGATGCCAAAGCGATAGATAATATTCACTCGGATAAAATTTGTAACATTCTCTTTCTTCACTTCTTTAAGAGCGACAACTTCAGCCCACTTTGAGAAGTAATCAGTTACAACCAACATGTAATAGTGTCCACTAGAATATTTTGGTAGTGGTCCCACAACATCAAATCCCCAAGTGTCAAACGACCAAGATGCGATAGTTGGGTGCAATACTTCGGGCGGCTGATGTATGCAATTCGCATGAACTTGACAAGCATCGCACCTCCGAGCATAATCTAAGCAATTCTTTACCATGGTTGGCCAATAATATTCCATCATTTTTATGTGAAAGTGGAGTTTTGGTACGGATTGATGTGATCCACACACTCCTGCGTGTGCTTCTTGCATAGCTTGAATTGTTTCTTACTCTCCCAAACATCGTAGTATCACTCCCTCAAATGATCTTCTATATAATGTGTCCTTGTATTAAAGGAAACGAGGTGCACGACGACGAATGTCAGTTCTTCTCTTTGGGTTTTCTTGGAAGTATCTGATAACACTTGTAGTCAATAATGGGTTGTCTCTAATCTTCCTCTGCGGTTTCAAAAAAGGCAACGAGATGCTAAACCTCATTTTCTATATATTCTTCCTCATTTGGCGGTGGTACCATCCATCTTTGACAAATAGTAACTTCTGTTTGATCAGGAAGGGTTAGCATTGAAGCTAGGGAAGCCAATGCATCGAATCTTTTATTTTCCGTTCTACGCACATGTTGAAGGGTTACATCTCCAAGCCATCCTATCAACTTTGAGCATAATCATGATAAGGACGCAAATCCGATTTCTTCACCTCATAACTTCCCAAGAGTTGGTTGATCGCCAACTCAGAGTCACCAAAGACTTGTAAGTGTGATTGATTCATGTCGACAACCATCTCAAGTCCAAGTATTAACGCTTGGTATTCAACGACATTATTATAGCAACATTCCTTCAAAGTAAAGGAGAATGATAGAATCTCTTCTTGAGAGTGGTGAACACTACGCCTGCGCTAGCTCCGCCACAATGTGCAGCCCCATCAAAGAACATTCTTCAATGAGGTTGAATTTCAGTGGACATCGCATCCTCATCATGAAGCTCATCAGTTAACCTCCAATTATCAAATATCTGATGGTCTGCCAAGAAATCCGCTAATGCTTGTCCCTTCACAAATTTTTGAGGGATGTACACAATCTCAAATTTTTGGAATTGGAGGTACCATATTGCTAGTCGGTAACTAAGGACAGATTTTGACATAACAAACTTGATGGGATTTGCTCTAGAAATAAGGCGGACAACATGAGTTTGAAAATAATGCTTCATATTTTGAATTGAGAAGACAAGTGCCAAACATAACTTTTCAATTGAAGAATAATTTAGCTCATTTGGCGTCATCGTTCCTCTTAAGTAATAAACAGTGTTTTCTTTGCCTTTACTATTCTCTTGAGCTAACAGGGCTCCTACATACCTTTCTTGTGCTGCAATGTAGAGTATCAATGGATTTTCAGGTATAGGGGCTGCCGAAACCGGAGGTTTCGCTAGATACCATTTGATAGTTTTAAAGGTATCTCTACATGTTTGGTCCCAATAAAAAGGAGCACTTTCTTCATGAGGTGACCGAATGGTTGACATCTCCCCGCTAGATTTGAGATGAATCTCCTCAAGTAGGCTAACTTTCCTTGGAGACTTTTTAACTCATGAATTTTTTGAGGCTCAGGAATCTTTGATATTGCATCAACTTTGACTTGATCAATTTCAATTCCTCGATGTCTCATACTAATACCAAGGAACTTGCCGTAAGTAACTCTGAAGGCACATTTCAATGGATTCATTATCAATTGATATCTTCGGAGAAACTCAAAGACCATTCTTAAGTATTTGAAATGATCACCCTTCTTTCTCGACTTCACCACCAAGTCATTAACATAGCATTCAATATTTTTATGGAGCAAGTTATCAAAGATATTTTGCATTTCTCTTTGATATGTGACACCCGCATTCTTTAAACCAAATGTCATCACTTTATAGCAATAAATACCCTTTGGTGTGCAAAATGCGGTGAGTTCTTCATCCTTTGGCGCCATACAGATTTGATTATAGCCAGAAGAACCGTCCATGATAGACATTGCCTCATAAACAGTGGTGGCATCAATGGTCAACTCCGGAATGGGAAGAGGAAAATGTCACGGTCGGGAGCACCCCCTAAACGTAACGGGCATCTTCGTCCTCGAATAGGACTTATACTAGCCCTTTACCATTCATCATCACATATCATAGGCCACAATGCGGAAAAATTTAAAACTTTTACATAGTGAAGTATATTTAGACTTCTGGCTTATCCAATATGGAGTTTACATAGACTTATTGCTTATGAAGCATACATAGGCTTCTCATTTGTGCAATATAACAAATCCATAAGATAGTCTAATAATATTGTCTCACATTAAAACCATGTCATAGAGAATTACAATATTGGGCATAAACCTTACTTTAATAGAATATGCCACATATAGGCTTACAACAATAGTGTCAAATAATAAAGGAAAGAATAACTGAATAAGTGTCTCTGGACATAAGCAATACTACTAAGGTAGAACAAATGGCACCGTCCTCAAACTTTGAGGAATCACCAACAACTTAGGGAAATAGTCCATGTCTTCTTGCAAAAGTGGCCTAGAAGCTCTTCAATGGCCGGAACCTACAATGTTGGGGAAAAAGGGAAGGAATATGGGTTAGTACAAATCACATGTACTAAGTATGACTCCTATGCATAAAATCATCAATGCATGAGAAAAAGGACATTTTAGTCAAAACCATGCTTAATATCAAGTGCACATACAAGGAAACTTCATAAGTAAATCCAACATGATATTAACCCAACACATAAGCAACCTAAATAATACTTGTGCAATGCCAAGAATAGGACCTCATAACTCTATCCCAAGCTAAGTATCACATTAAGTCACCAACTACATGCATACAAAATAACCACATACTTTGTCATAATGATACGCTCAAACTTACTTCTCAAATAAGAAGTAAAAACGGTCGTATCAAGTAGAGAACCCAACTAATGAGGTTAGGGTCGATCCCACGAGGAAAATGGTTCAGACTTAACTTTATTCTATTATTACTACTATTTAGTCAACTATTTTCCGAGAAAACAAATAACTAAAAGGGGTTTTTTAATTAATAAAACTAATTAACTAAGTTAAAGTAATAAACTAACAGATTTAAGTATTGAAGTTTAATCAAGTGATGAGATTAATTAGGGTTTAAGTGTTCCCCACAGGCTCCTAACTCGGTAATTCTAACTATAACAATTCTTTCCTAATATCTTGCATGCAAAGTGATAAGTTAGGTATCTCTAAATCCTTGGTCCGGCATCTAGAGAATTTCACTCCGCACCTTGGTCCGGCTACGTGTGTTGCTTTATTAAACCTTATCTTTACCTCATATTAAGCATCGTAATCGATATTTGACGAAGTTGTTACTACGTACCAACCAACACTAGCCTATTAGATAGTATACACTAAATATACGTTGATAATTCTTTTCCTATTATCTACCTCCTTGGTCCGGCAAGTAGCATTAAGGCGAGTTCTAATGTTGGCCATCCGTTAAAAAGACTTCTAAACGAAAGAATTATCAATACATGCAAGACACTATTCAAGACTTGTTATTTTAGCTAGATTTTACCTTGTTATTTACCCATGGTTCCCACAACCCTAGTTATGGAGTTTAGTTACCCATGGTCATAATCACACTATTCATATTTTTAATATAAGAATTCATGCACTTACTTTAATGATAAAGAATTAAATCCAGAAATTCACTTGATTAATCAACAAAAACACCAACAATCAATTCCAAAAAAAGTGTATCAATTACTGAAATTAATTTTTCAATACTTGAACAAGAGAACTAAAAATTATCCAAAAGTCTAACCCCAAAAATGAGGTTTTTCGAACTATTTATAATAAAGACAAAACCTAATAAAAGAAAGTTTCTAATTAATGAAAATTTGTCCAAACGCGTCTGAGTCGACGGACCTCGTGACGGACCGTCATGGGCACGACGGACCGTCATGTCCTCCGTCGTCCCATACTTCACAACTTCTTCTTCTGCTTTCTTCATTACCCTCGACGGACGGTATGACGGACCGTTTCAAGCACGACGGTCCGTCGAGGGGCTCCGTTCCAAAATACTTAACTTCTTGGAATTTGGGTACTGGGATTACTCTCTGATCATTACGACGAACCAACAGGACAGACCATCGTGGCTATGACGGTCCGTCATGAACTTCCGTAGGCCCACACTTGGTCAAACTTCCCCATCTTCCTTCAGCATCTTCTCTCCTCACTACGATGCCACCTACGGACCGTCACAGCATCAACGGACCGTCATAAGCTCCGTAGGTGGTCTCTTCTGCATTTCTTGCTCAAAACTCCCGTGTTCATCTTTGGACAGATTTCTGCAAATAAAGAGAAACTTACATAAAAAATCAATACAAAAAGGCTTTAGACACACACTAAACTTAAGGAAAAAGCATTAAAAGTATCGTGAAACCACGGTACATAAACACCCTCAACTTAAATTCGTTGTTTGTCCTCAAGCGACGCACTATGACTAACTATAAAATCTTTGTACAAGAGTATCCACATTTTAGCTTTCGCAATCATTTGGCTATAAATCTCGATCATTCTCATTACGTTCATGCATGTTATCACTATTAGGCTTGAATCATGTGGAACCAGACCATGACACAGACTTACTACGCACTGACACCTATCCTCTTCAATTTCTCACCGAGGTTCTAATATTTCCGGTATTGCAACTAGTGTCCTCTCTTCAAAACACATCCTCATTTTTCACACAATGATTTCAGTTTGAGTATAAGGATTACTTTTCAACACTCACTCTCAGAACAAATTCACAACTCATTTATACATATTGCCATAAGCTTGCCCTTATTTTCACTGCTTTAAGTTTGCCATACAACTCTTAGGATCACGACAGGACTTTCTTAGCTTGTAACATAGGCTCAGGGTCAGGTAGGGTATATTTAGGTATACTTTAGTGACTTGTTGCCCTCCTTGACATATCGGCTAAGCGTACCACCTTTTTATCATTGTATTTTGCCCTATTTCTCAATTTTCTTTTCATTATGCTGTTTTCCCTTTCTTATCCTTATGTGTAAGTGACTTTTCTCTTTTCTTGTGTTTATTTTGCTTCATATGTATATTTATTCATATTTTTTTAGTCACTTTTGTTTTTTTCTTTCTTTCTCTTCATTCTTTCAACCCCACTTTCCGGGGTTTTCCTTATAACAGCCACCCTCAACTCATGATTTTGCCATGAGTCAAGGTTCACAATACCCATGATTGGGTCAGGGCCAAAACAAGGTTGCTTTATGCATTAACCACCCTCAACTTATGCTTTTGGCATAATCTGAGGTGCACATGTCCAAGGAGGGACCAGGGCCAACACATTGTTCCCAGAGAAGATCATTTGGGGTGAAAAAGAAAGATCTATTTTAAGCTCAATTCATTTGGATCAAAAAGGGATTAACTTCATTTGGTTTTCTGTTATTTTTTAGGCTCAAGATTGACTAATTCGAACAAGGGCCTATGATCCTTTCCTAATTGTTTATTTTGGCTTACTTTCAGCAAGACTAACCAGGCAAGTTCTAGCTCAGTATCAATGGTGGATCATTCGAATTTTCCTCACACTCACTTGACATCTCGTTACACTACCAGATTATCAGACACCTAGTTCGAGTCTTAGATTCAGGGTCATGCAGTAGTGTATCTCTATGTCATGCTTATAGCCACACATTTATCAATTACTATCCCTAGTCATTGCATCATATTCATTACATCGGGATATCATTTCAGTTTTAGCCATCATGCTTCAGAGTTATACTATGTACACAAGATATAAACATGCTGGTTCAACAATAAAAGTAATCAGTCTCTTGGGGAAAAAGAATACAGGCAAGAAAACCCCAAAAGAGGATCGTGAATTGGGCTACTCAGACTTCACCCTAACATTCACTTTCCATTTACCCCACCCCCAACAAAAAAGATATGCAATTGTCCCCAATGCATAAAAAAAACTAAAATACGTGAATGGTCGGTGAAGCAAAGCTGAGGCGCAAAGCGCCGGCGATCAACAAGCTGGTGGGTCCGGTTCCCCGGAACCCAATCCCTCCGTAGTCTGGACACCCTCAGTAGTATCCTCAGCAGCAACAACACTATCAGTAGTGCCTCTCACTGTCTCCACAACTCTGGAGCTAGACGCCCCGGCATCTAACTCTACAGCCCTCAACGTACGGGCCTCCTCACCGACAATCGAGGCTCTCCTCGCAGCCTCCATCTCACGGCGCTCCTTCTTCCTCGCCCTAGCCTCGTCCTCCTCTCGACCCCTGCGCCTCTTGGCATGCTCTCGTGGGGGAGGTGTAGAATATCAGAAGTGGCGAATAGAGCAGCCATCACTGTGTCCTCAGCAGGCTCTGCAGAAGGGGCCTCAGACTCAGGCACCCTAGCCTCTAGGATCATATCAAGATTTGCTCGCAAGCTCGCAACCGCAGCCTGAAGGGTCGACACATCCGCCGGAGGGGCTGGCCGGGCTAGCACCCGCAACTCAAAAGCGTCTAAGCGCTGATGAACCTCCGAGATCTTCCTCTCTGTGTGCTGTGCCATCTTACGCTCCAAGCGCTCCTCCGCCTCAGCAATAGACCTCTGCATCCAGGGCTGGATGTGATGCAGAAGTGTGGCCATCTGAGCCTCTAGTTTCTGGACCCTAGGAAATGGGACCAGAGCGGGGGAAGGGGCTGAGCGAGAAGAGCTCGGGGCAGTGCTACTACCCGAGATAGACTCGACTGGGGTAGTGTCAGTGGGTGCAGAAGCAGCCTGGGTAGCCGCTTGAGCATGCGCAACAGTATCTGCCAGGTTCTCACCAAGTGGAGGCATCTCTGGGCGGGGCCCTCTGCGTGGAGCCAACTCATTGGCCTCATCCTTGATGAGGCCGATATCAACATTGCCCTGCGGGGTCTTGAGCTGATCAATGTGCCAGATGGGCACACCTGCGGACCTGCATAAGGAAAACACCATGCACGGAAAAGGGTAAGTCGTGGTGACCTTGAAAGCCCTCTCGTGCATGACCGCCTGAAGAAGCCAAGCAAAGTCAACCTCAAACCCTGCCATCATCGCTGCCATCAGAACTGCGCGATCCCATGTAACTATATTATCTGCAGCAGTGGGGGAGAGGCAGTGGCGGACAATCAACCATAGAAACTTGGCCGTGAAGGTCAAGTTAGCCTTCCTGATGGCTCCCTTCGGCTCCATTACCCAGTCAGCAGCCTCTCCATCAATAGATAAGTGCTGGGCCATCCACCTCTTGGTGGTCTCTCTCAGCGATGGCTCACGCAAGAATCGACCCTCTTTAACAATTTGCCACTGGTAGTCAAACTTGGCGGTGAGAGGGGTCCTGGTGGCATCAACATCCTCGCCGTACAGATACCGGCGGATGGCTGGTCGGGAGATGTCGACCTGTATGCCGCGCACTCTGACGTGATCAAGTGGGGCCTGTTTGGCGGGGGTAGCCCGCCTATCGATCTGTGATCGGAGAGTAGCCACATAAGCGGCGTAAAACTCTCAGACCAACTCCTCACTGTATCGGCCCAAAGAACGAGCCGTCCACTCTAGCCGGTGTCTGGTGAAGAGAGTGTGGATATCCGGCATGGTGGGAAGACTACCCGTAAGGACCCGCCTCTCCAGGGTAAGTGTCCGTGTCATGACACCCTTATCATTTAGAATCTTGGTGTCTGAATACACTTGGTATTGCCCGTCGACACACCACCGGTTGGGATGGTCGGCAACCGGGGCGGGGACTCCAGTCGGTGAGCTTGGAGTGGAATCAGTACTGTCAGCCTCATCAGACGAGGTAGACTGTGCAGCTGCGGCGGGTGCAGAGGCTTCTGCGGACCCGAAAGCTTCCTCTAACCAAGAAACTCCTAAGGAGCCAGACGCTCCTTCATCTGGTGCAGCTGACCCAGAAGGTGTGCCGGTCAGTGTGCGCTCCTCATCAGACTGGGAGGCAGTGACTACGCCGGACGCCACCTTCTTGGGCGTGGCTCTGGTAGCACGTGCAGCTCGTGCTGGAGTGGCAGTTCCTGGGGGCACGTACTCGGGATCATGCTCATGATCAGAGCCTATAACCAGTCGGGCAGACGGGGCGACAGACTTTGAACGCCTATATGCGTAAACGCAATCTTGTTTCAGTGCCATGAGAGATAGTACCTGTAAAAAATCCTCATTAGTACTAGAAGGAACAAACAAGACAAGCAAAAACGAAACAAAATAAACATAAAATCAAAGTTGTAAGGACATCTCTGAAGTAGCAGTGAAACACGACGGACCAGTTGATGGCCCGTCGTGACTATGACGGACCGTCATGCTCAGAAGGAAAGTTTCTGACAGTTACGACGGATAAGCAGGACGGACCGTCGTGCTCATGACGGTCCGTCGTAGATGTCCGTCGTGGGGCACTTAGAAAAAGTATGTAGACCCTTAGGAGAGAGATCTCTGACCGTCATGACGGTTGTGTAAGACAGACCGTCGTGGTTACGACGGTCCGTCGTGTAAGTCCTTAATTGGACACTTGGGAAAAAAATTGGAGACCCTTAGGACTGGGGTCTCTGACAACCATGACGGTTGTGCAGGACGGACCGTCGTGCTAATGACGGTCCGTCGTAGATGTCCGTCAGTAGACACTTCGAAAAATATTGGAGACCCTTAAGATAGGGATCTCTGACCGTCATGACGGTTGTGCAGGACGGACCATCGTGGGAATGACGGTCTATCGTATAGGTCCGTCAGTGGACACTTAGAAAAAGTTGGAGACCCTTAGGAATAGGGTCTCTGACAACCATGACGGTTGTGCAGGAGGATCCGTCGTGGGCACGACGGTCCATCGCATATGTTCGTTGGTGGACACTTAGAGAAAACAAATCGTGGGGTGTTGGGACAGACCCTATGATGGTCCGTCGTGGGTACGACGGTCCGTCGTCGGGGTCTCGTTCTGTCATTCAGTGACAGAACTGAGGATGCCACAATCATCCCCTATGATTTAAACGAAAGACTCCATATTAACCTGCATATTTCTAACCCAAATACCTAGCAAACTAGCAATGCTAAAGCACCAATATCTTGAGTTTTAACAAGGAAATTCGTGGGACTATCAACCTAGGTCATACAAGATTCCAAAAAAAAAACATATACCCCTGCTTTGATTCGGTTAACCCATTACCCACATCAATTGTAATTATAAGTGTAGGTCTTTAAAACATGTCATGTTGTCTGTAGCATACTACAGGGGATCAAAAATCAAAGACCCACCAAAAATAAATAGGCCAAGAGTAATTTAAAAACAATAATGTATTGTAAATGGGTAGAGATCAAAAGCACATACCTGGGAAGAGGAGAAAAACAAGCAAGTGAGGCACTCAGCTAGGAAGATCAGAAACACAGCAACAGACTCCGTCTAGCAGAAAGGAGATTGGGGAAGGGGAAAATGAGAATGTGGGGATTTGGGGAAGTGATGGTGGATCAGTTGATAGGGAAGAGGATGAGGATAAAAGGAAGTTGAAAAGGGAGGAAATGGGAGATAGAGGGAAAGAAACGGTTGAAATGAAGGGGTGGGGAGTTTAAAAAGGTTTTAAAACTTTTAAAATTCCCCAGCCGGGTCGGGTCGGGTTGCTGGTTAATGACGCGATGAGTCCCCGACGACGGTCCATCACACGTGTGACGGTCCGTCGTGGGTTCCGTCGCGGGTGCCCTAATTTTAAAAAAAAATTAGAAAAACTTACCTTGCACGACGGATTCCTGTGACGGTCCGTTGCAAGCGTGACGGTCCGTCGATGGATCCGTCATTGAGTGTTTCAGACCAATTTCTGCAGATTTTTCTGGTGATATGCTACCTGCAAAGTTAACACCCATTAAGCTATTCTCTATGCATTTGACTGGAGACTTAGTGGACACGGACCCTAAACTACGCTCTAGCCAACACTTCTAACAAAACGAAAAACAAAGAAAATGCGACTATTACTAGAGAATTGTTTTTTTGATACGCTCAAACTTACTTCTCAAATAAGAAGTAAAAACGGTCGTATCAAGTAGAGAACCCAACTAATGAGGTTAGGGTCGATCCCACGAGGAAAATGGTTCAGACTTAACTTTATTCTATTATTACTACTATTTAGTCAACTATTTTCCGAGAAAACAAATAACTAAAAGGGGGTTTTAATTAATAAAAACAATTAACTAAGTTAAAGTAATAAACTAACAGATTTAAGTATTGAAGTTTAATCAAGTGATGAGATTAACTAGGGCTTAAGTGTTCCCCACAGGCTCCTAACTCGGTAATTCTAACTATAACAATTCTTTCCTAATATCTTGCATGCAAAATGATAAGTTAGGTATCTCTAAATCCTTGGTCCGGCATCTAGAGAATTTCACTCCGCACCTTGGTCCGGCTACGTGTGTTGCTTTACTGAACCTTATCTTTACCTCATATTAAGCATCGTAATCGATATTTGACGAAGTTGTTACTACGTACCAACCAACACTAGCCTATTAGATAGTATACACTAAATCTACGTTGATAATTCTTTTCCTATTATCTACCTCCTTGGTCCGGAAAGTAGCATTAAGGCGAGTTCTAACGTTGGCCATCCGTTAAAAAGACTTCTAAACGAAAGAATTATCAATATATGCAAGACACCATTCAATACTTGTTATTTTAGTTAGATTTTACCTTGTTATATACCCATGGTTCCCACAACCCTAGTTATGGAATTTAGTTACCCATGGTCATAATCACACTATTCATATTTTTAATATAAGAATTCATGCACTTACTTTAATGAGAAAGAATAAAATCCAGAAATTCACTTGATTAATAAACAAAAACACCAACAATCAATTCCAGAAAAAAGTGTATCAATTACTGAAATTAATTCTTCAATACTTGAACAAGAGAACTAAAAATTATCCAAAAGTCTAACCCCAAAAATGAGTTTTTTCGAACTATTTATAATAAAGACAAAACCTAATAAAAGAAGGTTTCTAATTAATGAAAATCTATCCAAACGCGTCGGAGTCGACGGACCTCGTGACGGACCGTCGTGGGCACGACGGACCGTCATATCCTCCGTCGTCCCATACTTCACAACTTCTTCTTCTGCTTTCTTCATTACCCTCGATGGACAGGTATGACGGACCGTTTCAAGCACGACGGTCCTTCGAGGGGCTCCGTTCCAAAATACTTAACTTCTTGGAATTTGGGTACTAGGACTACTCTCTGATCATTACGACGAACCAGCAGGACGGACCATCGTGGCTATGACGGTCCGTCATGAACTTCCGTAGGCCCACACTTGGTCAGACTTCCCCATCTTCCTTCAGCAGCTTCTCTCCTCACTACGATGCCACCTACGGATCGTCACAGCATCGACGGACCGTCATAAGCTCCGTAGGTGGTCTCTTCTGCATTTCTTGCTCAAAACTCCCGCATTCATCTTTGGACAGATTTCCTGCAAATAAAGAGAAACTTACATAAAAAATCAATACAAAAAGGCTTTAGACACACACTAAACTTGAGGAAAAAGCATTAAAAGTACTGTGAAACCATGGTACATCACATAACATGCTTGATTCATAAGATCATATATAACTTGACATACATAACATATAATCAACATAATCATAAAAGAACACTACTAGAACCATCCTTTAGGATCCCACATGTGCAATGTGTAAAAGAAGTCCCATACCCTCCCTCACACTATGTAGTAACCTTTAAGACAAGCCCTAATAATAGTTCACATACTTGACTTGTTCATTTACTTTTACATTAGGGAAAAATGTGCAATAACCGACATGAGACCATGTGAGCTACATGGAATCTGGTGTTCTACTTCCACATAAAAAAAGAGAGGGTTAACACTTGCCTAAGGTGTAATATTTCGTACATAGCTATCTTGGTGGATCCACTAAGATAGAATCCTATGTGGGGACATAGTTAAGGTTCAAGGAGATTGCTACTAGAAACCTTGAATTGCTAAAGTGGAGGTTTCCATCTTATGAGACAACACATATATTGGGAATTTGGACTTGCTAAACGTGAGGAAACCCATATGGCAGGTCGGACGTGCTTAACGTTAGACCTCCATCTCATTTATATGCCCTTTTGGTGCTAAGCATTTATTCCCTTTAGTAATCATCATACTCATCATAAAAGTTCACATTAGTCTCTTCTAGACCCCTATGTGAATATCTCGTCATAATAGCTCATAGTTATTCATAAGTAAGAACTATCCTTTCCCTTTAGAAACCACATACAAGTGAGTAAACCTTTCACTATACACTTTATTGTAATCATGAGGAACTACTTTTAATCATATAATAATCATACCATAATATGCATACATTGCATACATACTTCATAGCTATTTCAATAGTCTAGGGTTAAGGATGATGAATACTTGTTATCAACATCACAACCACACATTAGATATAGAAGAATTACTATCTAAGTAACTCATACTTCATAATTGAATTCAAGAAGAATCAATCTTCATACCTTCTTGCCCTTTCATTGCCTTCATCCTTCAATTACCAAGGAATACATAAACAATGCATAAACAAGGTGAATTCAAGCATTACCACATATCAATTATCATTCTTCATAATCATGTACTCATCATACTCCATAATTACCATAGAATTCCAAGATATAGTTAGTTTAGGGAAGAACAAGGGTCCAAAGGGAAATCTTTAGTGATTACCAATAATTGACCATCAATACCTAGTTAAACAATGATAAAGACCATAACTCACTATAATTGAATAACGATTTCTTTTTTAAAAGAGGACCCATGTTTAGATTGAAACCCTAGTCTTGGGGAATTTTGAATACCATAGTTGAAGGAGCCTCTTGGGGAAAGGATCCCAAGAGTGAAAGAAACCATACCTAAGGGATGATCTTTCCACGAATTTGAGATGAAATCCTTGAAGAATTTGTCCTCTTCTTGAAGCTATAGTGTTCTTCAATGGAGGTTTGAGTTTGGGGAGAGAGGAAGTAGAGAGAAGTTAGAGTGATTTGGGTTTGGGAAATAATGGGGTGTTAGGTTAGTTAATTGACTTAGGGTAATTATATAGTCCTTAATTAACTAATTATAACAAACATAAACCCCTAATTAATTAATTAATCAATTCCCTAACCACCCATAACTAACCGAATTTAGGACAGTGAAATGTGGTCTCAAACAACGAGACCCCGTCAACACCCCGTAGACCAATCCAGGGCACCGTACTGGTGCTCCGTGGTTTTGGTCAAAGAGTGAATTTTGGAGACTTTTTGAAATTTTACTAAGTATCAAACAACGGCTCCAAACGACTGAGCGTCGTTCAAGCGATGACTCGTCGTTTGTGCACGTGGTTTCATACTGTCAAATGGGGCAGTTTTGGGGTCAATGGATGGGTCCTCCTCAAGGACCCTTAGGGTTGTCCTTGGTGAGTCGTACCTGGACTTTTCAACCCTAAAAATACTCTAAAACATATTTAACACATTTTTACCAAATTCGACTAAATTCTGACTCTTGAAACCCCTTAAAACATACCAAGGCACACTAGCTCAACTTTTACAAATCTCTGGACGTCATGGTCGTTTCTTGACGTTTTGACTCTAACACTTCCTAATTAATTTCATTACATTATTTTAGGCTTAGAAACATTGTTTTAAGTCTTGGTTAATATTGTGAGGCTCTATACTAAGTCATAGACTTTCATAGTGGTACATTATCCCCCCCTTAGGAATATTTGTCCCCGAATGACACCTAAAACTTTTTCTTGGTAGAGGAAAGACTCAATACTAGCAGCTCAGCCAAAAACATCAACAAATCATATTGAGTCATAGTTCATAGGAGTACTTCACAACTCCATTCAACACATAATCATAACATTACACATAGCAACTCAAGTCACAAGTCATCAGATATAAGAGCTCAACATTTCACATTTCATAATGAGGAACTACCTTCTCAAGATGAACATCAAGAGTTACCATGCAACTAACATGCTCCCTACTATTTTCATGAATACAAATATACACATACATATAAGTTAAAGTTACACAAGAGAGTATTTTTCATGAAAATTCATTTTAGCATAAACCTTTACAAAGATATGCACATATTTAGAAAACAAGTCAATTTCACATTATTCATGATTTTTATCTCAAGAAGGACTATTAACCTCAACTTTGACTAGGATTAAGAGGAAAGTGATGAGGATAGCGGGACTTCATGGCGGACTCAACCTCCCATGTTGCACCCTCAACTAGACGGTTTCTCCATAGAACTTTTACGGAGGCCACCTCTTTGTTCCTCATCCTTTTGACTTGACGATCTAGGATCTCAACTGGAACCTCTTCATAAGAAATGTTCTCATTCACACCTAACCCTTCAATAGGGAGAATGGACACCGGGTCGCCAATACATTTCTTAAGCATGGAGACAGCAAATACGGGATGAACCGGGGCTAGTTCACTTGGTAACTTCAACTCATAAGCGACCTTCCCAAACCATTTTAATATATCATAAGGGCCCACATACCGGGGACTAAGCTTCCTTTTTTGGCCAAATCGCATCACATTTTTCATGGGTGAAATCTTCAAGTAGATCCTATCACCTACTTCAAATTCAAGATCTCTTCTTCTATTGTCATCATAAGATTTCTACCGACTATAGGATGTTTTTAACCAATCCCTTATCATCCAAACCTTCTCTAAGAACTCATAGATTATCTCGGGACCAAGGAGTGAAGACTCTCCTACCTCAAACCACCCAACCAGAACCTACATCTCCTACCATAGAGTGCTTCAAATGGTTCCATGGAAATAATCGAATGGTAGCTATTGTTATAGGAGAACTTAATCAACAGTAGGTGATCGTCCCAATTACCTTTAAAATATATTACACAAGCTCTTACATATCTTCTCGGGTTTGGATGGTACTCTCCGCTAGATTATCCATTTGAGGATGAAAAGCAGTGCTAAGCTTCACTTGAGTACCCAACCCTTTTTGAAAATACCTCCAAAAACGAGAAGTGAATTGAACACCTCTATCCGATATGATAGACAAAGGGATGCCATGCAAACTCACAACCTCATTAAGGTACAATCTAGCATACTCCACCACCGAATAAGTAGACTTGACGAGGATAAAGTGAGATGATTTTGTCAACCTATCCACAATGACCCATATTGAGTCATTTTGCCTACGTGTCTGAGGTAAACCCACTACGAAGACCATATTGATGTCTTCCCACTTTTGTGACACCTCTAAAACGACTTAGGTGAATCTGGATCCCAACATGATTGTCATGAGGGTCTAAGGTCCAAAAATGGTTTATAATGTTGTAATGAGGCAGTGTCTAAAGATTTAGATAAATTAGAAGTCAAACGTGAAGGGACGACTAAGACGTTCATCGACTAGTCACCTATGTGCCTCATGTGTCTATATGTACTTATATGTGTGTGTCATGAAATTATGAGGTCCTTATATGAGTGATAATAGTTTATATAGGCAGCGTGTCAAGTTTCATGAAGTTTGAAGGTCAAACGTCCAAGAACGTCCATGATGTTCGAAAGGTTTGCCTTGAAACGACCTTGTGTGTCTTGACATGTTTTGTCAAGTTTTATGTGTTAGTTTTGGATGAAAATTATATTGGAGGTCCTAAACTCGTATACTATCATATTTTGGTTAGAAACATCCGGGCAAACATCCCCAAGGACCAACGAAGGGTACTTGAGGAAGGACCCTTCACAGGAGCCAAGGCTGTCTAGACCAGCTCAAACGACTGAGGCAATCGACGGCCAGTAGGCTGGTAGACGCCCCGTCGATGGAAGGCATGGGTCAAGACTTAGACTAGGGAGATAATCTCCCAAATGGCCAGTCTCTGATCCAAACGACGTCCAGCAAGGACGACCCGTCATTGGACAAATGACCCGTCAATGGCCAGGCGTCGATGGTGCCTGCAACTCGCCTGCTTCATTGTTAAGTAAAGCAGTGAATTGGTAAATTCACCCCACGTCCAAATAATGGTTTCGTAGGTTACTTAGGGGTATTTTATGTATTTTAAGTGGGTTTATAAGTCCTAAACACTTAGATGAATTCATTCTTCAAAATAAAAATCCAAATTCTCTAAGAAATTCTCTAGAACTCCATTGGAGACAAAACTCAAGGAAGAGATTGGATTGAAGATTTGATTGGTGATTCTTCATAAAATTGATGGATTAACATCAGTGAGGTATGGTTTATTCATCCTTGAAACTCTCTTCATCAAGGAACCAAACTTCAAAGTGATTTTCTAAGACTTTCTCAAAAGATGAATTTCTAACTTATGATCTAGCCATGGGTTATTGCATAAAACATTTTGGATCATTGATTGAATTGATGTTAATTAGGTGATTCTAACCTAATATCTTCATAAACCCATTCAAAACATAATCTCTTCAAATTGGCTATGTTTTGGATGTTATGATCTTGTCTCAATGCTTATGAATTCTAGTGTAGTTTTCTATGGGCTATTGAATGATGTAAGAATTGTATTGAATTGATGTATAGGCTGTATTAGATTGATAAATCTATATTGAATTGACTTAGATTCATTGAGTATTGTGGTTTTTGTATTGTATTGATAATCATGGCCATGGGTAAGGGCCTATTGGTATTGAATTGGATAATTTAGCCATGGATTGAAGTGGTGAGAGTGGATTGGTGGTATACTTTTCTAATTCTCTTTATTTTATGTAATGTAGGTCTGGAATTATGTTGTGATTGGAATAGTTCACTTATGGTGGCGGTGTTATGTGTTATAATTGTGAATTATGTGGCCTCGTCGACATTACTTTATGTATTATGATGACCATGGCCTTGTCGGAATTACTTGATATATTATGATGATTGGTATAGTTGACTTATGTGGAATATAATCATATCTATCTACTTTTGATTAAGGTGATAGTATGTGTTCTTCTATTGATGTTGTTAGGTGATCATGTTAGACTATGACAATGTCTTTATGTGTGTAGTCTTAGAGTTGATGCATGATTCTTCCTACTCGGTTATAGAGTCTCATGATGGATATGGTGATGGATCTATAGTAGTATATAGTATGACCTATAGTTGACTTGGTTGTGCATATGTGCTTCTTGATATTATATGCTATGTATGATAAGTAAAGTGTTGATGTGTCTTGTTTAGGTAGACCTAGGTCTCTCTTCTTGATGCATGCATGATATGTGAATATGAAATGTCTTGACTTAGGATGCTAAAGCTTCGTAGTCTTGTATGTATGAATGATACGTGGCCTTGAACATAGTTAGAATGTCAAATTATGTGGAGCCCTCATTCTAGTTGAGAGGTTATGATATCCTTAAAGTCGAAAGCCGTTATGGTATCCTTCTTGTGTGAATGGTGGACTTTAGGTTGCTTGACTGGAACGACATGAAATCATCCTTAGGAAATTCATTAAGCTATCCTCTTCGCCATTGAAAGGAAGCCCTAGGGGACCTCTTTGGTCGGGTGAATGTGATTGGTTTATGAACTAGATATGAACCCCTTCATATGATGCTTTATGTGAATTACTCTATGAGAACAAAGGCTAGCACCGAGTGAGTATGGTATGGGATGTTGCTCTATATAAGATGACATTAGAGAATAAAGAAACCCATCATATTCCTTAACCATGTGCCTACATGGGATGTGTCCAAATTCTATCATTGGCAAGTAGAACCCTTATCGGAGTAGGTTACAACTTCGGATTCCATGCTTAGCTACAATGGTCTATGTCGGTTATTGCCTATTCTCATCATATGGGATACTTACTAGTGTTTGAGAAGACTATGAAGTTTAGGTGGTGGTGTGGGATTCTACTTAGACGTTGCACCTTAGGCTTTGAAGATGTTAGTGAGTGAGTTCCTAGGTCTTCTCCGAGACCATTACTTGAATATACTTTATGTGATGAATGTCTCTTAATTAGCTAAGGAGGTTATGACTTAAATTAGAAAGCATGTAAATGAATGAGTACCTAGTCTAGAGTAACTCTAAGGATTTCCTAGTTAAAGTGTGAAGGGGGCATGAGGGATGGTATCTTCACGTCTTACCTAGGGAAATCTTGAGAATGACTCTAAATAGAAAAGTTGGTTGATAAAGTAGACATGATATAATCTTAGGATTTTTTTAAAGATTATTTAGGTAATCTTGAAGAGGGCGTATGTGCGTTCTCTTCTAGAATTACTTAAGTAAGTCTTTTCATAACCTTAGTGAGGAGAATGTCATATTGTATGTTATGTGTTTTGGGTATATTGTACGTGTATTCATCTCATTATAGATAGTCCTAAGGATCATTTAGGTCTGCTTAGAGAGGGTGTACGGGCGGTCTCTTTTTTTTTTTTTACTTAAGTGAGTCTTAGGATAACTTTTAGTGAGAAGGTTGCATGCTAAATTGGGTTCACTGTGAAGTTGAATTAGTTCACTGTAACATTGGACTTAGTCACTGTATCAGTGACATAGTTCACTTAATGTCCTTAAAATATGAATAAATGTCTATGTGTTATATTATGTGTTTCTAAGGTGTTAAATGTCGTTCTTATGCTTATATTATGATGTTTCAATAAAAAAGAGCATATTTCCATTAAATGTCCGTTATCATGATTTTTATGCATTAAGCCATGCTTAGTACATGTGTTTGTACTAATTCCATATCTTTATCTATCTCTGAACTGATTTATAGGTGAAGGGTCTATTGGAAACGAAGCTTGGATTATAGGATCTTTCAAGCAAGTTTGAAGTATGTCCTCATTTGACTCGAGGGCATAGATGTCTTTAGAGTTTCTTTTATTAAAGCATTGTAATAGACTTGATAGTACTATATTTCGATTGTATGGGATGTGTCCCAAGTATATTTTGAGTCTAAGATTTGATGACATGAGACTTAGTATTTCCTTTGGTTATATGAATGATATTCTGAAAGACTATTCGAATGTTTGTGAAATGTTTTAATCTTGCACTACTTTTCGCATATGCATATGCGATGAATTATGCGAAAGGGTTTGTACAAGACCTACAAAAGGTCAAGTACGCCGGCTACACTCCGAGAGTGCCATATATTCTAGGGTATGCTCTCGGGATGTGACAAGTTTGGTATCACAGCATAAGTTATGAAAGTGGTCTCAGGAATCAAAAAGTCTCATCAAGTCACGTCTAGTAGACTGCTGTTCATCGGTGTGAGTTGCGACACACCTAGGGGCGAGATTCTATAGGATGATAGAGTTTCCCTTATTTTTCTACTCCTATGTCGTGCCGTGGAGTAAAATGTTACGAGTGTTCTTTTCTTATGGTTTTCCTTGTGTTTCTAGGAAGATGAATATGAGGAGGACACCGGCTACGAGAGTTGAGAAGAATGATGTGAATGAGGAGATTCCTCCTCAAGTTGAACAAGTTGAGCAATTTCTTCAATGTGCTCAAGGTGCTCAAGGGGCTCAAGGTGCTAGAGGTGAACAATTCCCTATTGTGGAAGGAGGTAATGATGTTCTGGTGGTTCCCCCGAAAATAACTAATGGGGAGATTAAAGAGTCTTTACTTCTTTTAGCCCGAGCCTTGACTACCCATGTGAATAGGGGTATTGATCCTAGAGTGAATGTTGTGGAGAGCACTATGACATCTAGAATGAAAATTTTTGTGAGGATGAATCCTCGTATCGTTCTTGGCTTTAGGGTGGGAGAATATCCCCAAGAGTTTCTAGATGGTGTGTATAAGGTGTTGAGTGCCATGGGGGTGACTTCTAGGGAGAAGGCGGAGTTAGATTCGTACCAATTGAGGGAGGTTGATCAAGTGTGGTACACTCAATGGAAAGATAATAGGCCGGTTGAGTCGGGTCCTATTGAGTGGGAAGAATTTAAGAAGGCTTTTCTAGGAAAGCACTTTCCCTGTGAGAGGAGGGAGGTGAAGGTAAAAAAGTTCATTAATATCAAGCAAGTCAATATGAGTGTTGTGGAGTACTCTTTGAAGTTCTCTATGTTTTCTAGATATGCACCATCCTTAGTGTCTAACCCTAGGGATGAAATGAGTAGGTTTGTGACCTGGGTCGCCGACTTAGTGAAAGAAGAATGCCTTACTGTAACATTCCGGAAAATTTCATGTCTAGTGAAGAGCCCAATAGGTCTTTAAGATTGCGTATTGGGGGTACATAGGCACCCTGATGCCCAATATTGAAAAATATTGGGCATAATATAAAAAATTTTGGCTAAGGGGTGTTAGCCAATTTCTATAACATTATCCAAGTAATCGAATCATGCTTCAAGATTATTAGAAATTGTACCTGCAAAGAAGACCCTAAGCTAAAATAGTGATCGCTAATGCAATACTTAAGGTATGAGGCATCCAAGTGTCAAACCTGTATACCATAGCACATAACCATTTAAAATGATCATGTAGAGTAAGCTGTGCCCAAGGACATAGTGAGGATCCTTGGGACAATACGTAAATATTCCAAATGAGACATCAAGAATAGTTAGTTAAGAAAGTACAACCAACCCATGTTCAAGCACATGGGCAAGGCAAGTGGGAATCGGCCAAGGGGGACCATGGAACCACCATAATCGAATTCGGTTAGGGCGGTTAGGGACAACATGTGCGAACGGGTCCCTCCACGTGGGACCAACCTACCTAACCAATACTAGGCTCTAAATAACTGACCTAACTAGCTAACTAACCTAGGACCAACCGAAATAAATTAATTAGTGCACCCGACAACCTAGGACTTAACCGGGTGACACTAACCTAGTAACTAGTTAAAGAGACAACCTAGTACCTAACCTAGGATTGTCCAAAGGGTTGGTTATGGTCCTAACAACTTAGGGGTACTTTAGTAATTATCCTAGGTTATTTAATTAATTAGTTTAGCAACTTAATTAATTAATTTAAAAGGGCAAAACCGAAATCACAAAACAATTTCCAGATTTCGGTTAAGACAAGAAAAAGACAACCTAGTACCTAACCTAGGATGGTCCAAATGGTTTACTTAAGCCCTAACAACTTAGGGGAACTTTAGTAATTACCCTAGGTTACATAATTAATTAATTAAGAAACTTAATTAATTAATTTAAAAGGGCAAAACCGAATCACAAAGGAATTTCCAGATTTCGGTTAAGACAAGAAATAGACAACCTAGTACCTAACCTAGGATTGTCCAAAAGGTTGTTTATGGTCCTAAAAACTTAGGGATACTTTAGTAATTACCCAAGGTTACTTAATTAATTAATTTAGAAACTTAATTAATTAATTTAAAAGGGCAAAACCGAAATCACAAAGGGAATTTCCAGATTTGGTTAAGACAAGAAAAAGACAACCTAGTACCTAACCTAGGATGGTCCAAAGAGTTTGTTATGGTCCTAACCACCTAGGGGTACTTTGTTAATTACCCTAGGTTACATAATTAATTAATCTAGCAACTTAATTAATTAAATTAGTTAGAAAAAACCGAAACTACAAGGAAAGACCCAAAAAGCGGTTAAGTCAAAGATTCTTCTAATCCTAGTCGATCTAGGAGAGGCCTTTTTGTAATTAGATAATTGATCTACTATAATTAAGTTATATAGTCCAAGTAGAATTAGTTAACATTCAGTTTATAAAGCATTATACACGTTATTTACTCGAAGAAAACGTTGAAACTAAATCAAGAGAAAATGTGAGAACAAGAGAATCGCAAACTAAACCCTAGGACGCTAACAAAGACGTTTCAAAGGTTTTTTGTGCAAAATTCGTATTGATCTTCATAGATTTAATTCTACAGCAAGGTATGGGTTTTATATCATGGAATCCTTTCTCCAAGAGGCTTTTCAAACATTTTTACTTTATGAAAATCGAAATTAGGGTTCATGAAAATCGAAACTAGGGTTGTTCCCAAAGAATCGCATGTTTATCTCCCTAGTTCTTCCGATTTCTGATTCATGTAGTGTAGTAGAATTATTCTCGATGCTTTGCTGGTTTTATGTGGAGTTAACTGATCTTATATGTGTGTTTAAGTGATTTATATGTTGACAGAAATACACGTGATTATATCCGCATGCTAGGGTGTTATTTACATGAACGTTGAATGTTATAATACCTATTTGTGATCGAGAATATGAGTTGATTAGGATTTATTCGTGAATGTTATAATACCTATTTGTGATCGAGAATATGATTTGATTAGGATTTATTCGTGAATCGATTTTATATGTTAATTAAAGGTTATATGTTGACTTGTTTAAACATGTTAGATCGCTATATTGTATCCATGAATAACCAAATTGGCTTGCGTTAATATCGAATATGATTTTGTGCCAACAAAATGGGCTAGTACCAATAGATTCAAAAGATGAAAAGTGATCTCATTATAAATTCAATAAACTCATAACATAGGGTATGCCAATCAATGGGACAATTCCCAACATACCCTATCGACACAACTTGTGAACGCCATAAAATCTTACCAAGAATCAATAACAATCATAAAGAATGATAAAAGGATAGTAAGTGACGTGAACAAGTTAAGGTGAGTAAAGAGATAACTAAGAATTAAGTTATAAGATTGACCTAATATAGAGTGTCAGAAAGAAGTGAGACGAGTCTCAAGAACACTCAATCATTACGTCAATAATACTCACATAATAGGGTGCTAGAGTCCGTGAGACAAGTCTAACTCGCACCATGATGATAAAGTAAAGCTTCAAGATCAGAATCATCAAGTAAAGATAGGGATGAATATTCATCCATAAAGTAAGTAAATCTCATAATAAGAAGCAAGCTTCCATAATGTATGAGTAAACTCTAAAAGATAAGAAGTTAAAATTTGAGCTTAGCACCGATAGAATAGTAATGAGCTTGTGCCAGCACATGTAAGTCTCATGAGACGAGATCTCCAGGGTCTCAGTACGTCTCCTAGTAATGGCTCGCCAGCATAGGGACTAGCGGGGGGAAGCCTCCCCCCCAAGAATGCTAGGTAGTTTCGATTTCACTTTGGCCGGTGATTCCACCTCTTTTTGGTGTGGGGGAGACACCATATTTCATGTTTAGCTAACATGATCTATGTCGGTTATAGCTCAGTACAAGCATTCGGTTCACTATTGCCGTGAAACCCCCTTTACGATATGGGGAAGACATCGAACGATTCACCTTAGCTGGTGAATCCCCCTTTTCGGTGTGGGGAAGACACAGAACATGGTTCACCTTAATCGGTGAATCACCTCTTTTTGGTGTAGGGGAAATACTGGATTTCATGTAGCTCGCATGATCTACTTCCGTTAAATCTAAGAGAACTCTCTAAGAGAGAAAGAAAGAATAAAGAAGCATATTCAAAGTGAACAATCGAGCAAGGGAGTAGAATCATAAGTTCATAGTGAACTAAGTAAAGTAGTAGCTTAATAAACCTTAATCAATCGTGTTTGATAGATATAACAAATTGGGGGTAGCCATAATGAAGCGTGGAATATGTACCAAGAACTTTATATTATGAAATAATCAAATAAGGGGTATAGCCAATAAAGATTGGCTTATTAATGTAAGTGTACCCAAAAAGAAGAAGAATGAAAAATCTAACTCATAAGTAGAGTAGCCAATCGTTTCTTTAGTCTTATAAATTGCTTACTCGATTCATTGTAGGTATGAGACTACAATGAATCATTGCACTTGTAAGTGAAACATAAGATCAAAGGATATCATTGAACTACACAAAAAGAAGATAGAAGAAAAACTGAAAAATAAACTTAAGTATAGAAAGGGTGACTCTCGGGACCTTAGAGCAAAAATAATAAAAGTCGTTTAAGTTGTTCTAAAATTATGTTCATGATTCCAAGGTCTTATGTTCATATAGAAAACGAGTTGTGTGCCTTAATTGCATGAGAATGTGTCATATTTACATCATAAAGCAAAGTTAACGTTTTAAGTGAACCGTAACGTGATTACAGTAACATTGACACTTTGTTTAGGAAAGAGCTTTCCTTGTTCATGCATCGTCCCTTATGTGTTATGTGCATACACCCATACTTAGTACAAGTGTGTACTAACCCCATATATTTTTACTATTTTTATAGACGCAGGTTCTCAAGAAGATTGAAGTTCGACGAAGCGGTTTGGATTAGCGATCTCCAGACTTTGGTAGGTCCTCTAGAGTTCGAGGATGCTACATTCATTATTCTAGCTTAGTACATTAGACATAGCTAGTGGAGTTAGTCCCTAGCGTTTCAATTCAACCATTTATTCAAACGTTGTAATAAGGCCGATTGGAAAACTATTATTAGTATGATTCATCGTTTCGTTTGTTTACTCTTTAATAGATGGTTGTTGAGTTTGAGCTATTAGAATATCACTCTTATACAATACTATATAAAGTCTGTCTACTTTGATAAGTATTAAAAAGTTTAAATTTTCCGCAAATTTAACTGTATGTTTGTGATGAAAGCTAAAGAAGAGGCTTGTCTGCGACCTATGAGAGGTTAATGACGCCGGTCGCGGTTCGGATTCCAGAATTTGGGTCGTGACATTTACGGCCATGGTCCATGATGATATGACTTTGTCTAGACTCATGGTGTATGCTCAATCCATTGAGAAGTCTAAACTTGATAGGATTGCTAGAAACTTGAAGAGGAGTGGATCTAGTGATCAAAGCCAACCTAGGTTCAAGAAGAAGGTTTCAAGTCAAGATAAACCTAGGAGTTGCTAAGGTGAAACTTGAGAAGGGTAGTGGTTCTCAAGGTGAGAATCCTACATGTGCTACTTGTGGGAACAGGCACTATGGGCAATGTCTATTGGGCACCGGGAGTTGTTTTGGATGTGGTAAAGATGGACACAAGGCGAGGGATTGTCCTAGTATTGCTTCTAGAGGAAAGAAAAGTAAGCAAGTTCCTCCAAGTGTTACGGGTGGTGATGCTCCAAAGAAGAATCATTTCTATGCACTCCGAACTAGAGAAGCAAAGCCGGATGATGATGATGATGATGGTAAGTTCTAGTATTATCTATTTTGTCTTAAGAGTTCCTTATAAGTGGGGGAGTATGGTTAGTAGAGGAGCTATATAATTATAGTAGCATGTTGCATGTTGCATTGTGTTTAGGGGTCTTGTTGGAATTGAATTTCATTGATTTCTTGAATTCTGCATTTCATGAAGTTATGATTATGTTGTAAAATGATTTTATATGGTTTTATATATCATATTATCATGTTTCCATCATCAATTGTATAAAAGTAGCAATTTTAGAATTTTGAAGCGTATTCACTGTAGCATTTGACAGTTACCGTAACATTTTTGAAAAATTGGCTAATTCGTTCTTTGGTTGAAAATTGTTGGAATATTGATAGAACTTATGTATATGAGTATGATAATGAATGTAAAAGGAGTTCATGCTATTTGGAATGAAGAATGAGAGTTTTATGGCATATTGAGTTGTAGAATGAGTTTCTATCTTCTTGTTGTGTTGTGAGTCTCTTGATTATGTGAAATTAATGTTTCTCCTACATTGTGTATTGTATAATGTGTTATATGGTATGTCTGATAGCTTTTAGATGAATCTTTATTCTTGGAAGTTTTCGGAGATTGGCAAGTGTCATTCGAGGGCGAATGTTGTCCAAGTGGGGGAGAATGTGACACCTCTAAAATGACTTCAGTGAATCTAGATCCCAACATGGTTGTCATGAGGGTATAAGTTCCTAAAATAGTTCATAATGTGGTAGTGAGACAGTGTCTAAAGATTTAGCTGAATTGGAAGTCAAACGTCAAGGGACGACTAAGACGTTCGACGACTAGTCACCTATGTGCCTCATGTGTCTATATGTGCTTATATGTGTGTTTCATGAGCTTATGAGGTCCTTATATGAGTAGTTTATATAGGAAGTGTGTCATATTTCATGAAGTTTGAAGGTCAAACGTCCATGAACGTCCATGACGTTTGAAAGGTTTGCCTCGAAACGACCTTGTGTGTTTTGGCATGTTTCATTGAGTTTTATGTGTTCATTTTTGATGAAAATTAGATGGGAGGTCCTAAACTCGTGTACGATCACATTTGGATTGAAACTTCTGGGAAAACATCCCCATGGAACAACCAAGGGTCCTTGAGAAAGGACCCTTCACAAGAGCCAAGGCTGTCTAGACCAGCCCAAATGACTGAGGCAATCGACGGCCAGTAGGCTGGTCGACGCCGCGTAGATGGAAGGCGTGGGTCAAGACTTAGCCTAGGGAGCTAATCTCCCAAATGGCCAGTCTCTGATCCAAACGACCTCCAGCAAGGACGGCCAGTTGTTCGACAAACGGCCCGTTGGCCAGACGTCGATGGTGCCTTTAACTCGCGTGCTTCACTATTAAGTGAAGGGGTGAATTGGTAAATTCACCCCACGTCCAAAAAATTGTTTGGGTGGTTACTTAGGGGTATTTTATGTATTTTAACTGGGTTTATAAGTCCTAAACACCTAGATGAATTCATTCTTCAAAATCAAATCAAAAATTCTATAAGAAATTCTCTAAAACTTCGTTGGAGCCAAAACTCAAGGAAGAGATTGGATTGAAAATTGATTTGTGATTCTTCATCAAATTGGTGGATTAACATCAGTGAGGTATGGTTTCTTCATCCTTGAAACTCTCTTCATCAAGGAGCCAAGCTTCAAAGTGATTTTCTAAGACTTTCTCAAAAGATGAATTTCTAACTTATGATCTAGCCATGGGTTATGCATAAAATGTTTTGGATCATTGATTATTGATTGAATTGATAATAATTAGGTGATTCTAACCGAATATCTTCATAAAACCATTCAAAACATAATCTCTTCAAATTGTCTATATTTTGGATGTTATGATCTTGTCTCAATGCTTATGAATTCTAGTGTAGTTTTCTATGTGATATTGAATGATGTAAGAATTGTATTGAATTGATGTATAGGCTGTATTATATTGATAAATCTATATTAAATTGACTTAGATTCATTGATTATTGTGGTTTTTGTATTGAATTGATGATCATGGACATGGGTAAGGGCCTATTGGTATTGAATTGGATAATTTAGCTATGGATTCAAGTGGTGAAAGTGGATTAGTGGTACACTTCCCTAATTCTCTTTATTGTGTGTAATGTAGGTCTGGAATTATGTTGTGATTGGAATGGTCCACTTATGGTGCCGGTGTTATGCGTTATAATTGTGAATTATGTGGCCTCATCGGCGTTACTTTATGTTTTATGATCACCATGGCCTTGTCGGCACTACTTGATATATTATGATGATTGGTATAGTTGACTTATGTGGAATATGATCATATCTATCTACTTGTGATTAAGGTGATAGTATGTGTTCTTCTATTTATGTTATTAGGTGATCATGTTAGACTATGACTATGTCCTTATGTGTGTAGTCTTAGAGTTGATGCATAATTCTTCCTACTTGATTATAGAGTCTCATGATGGCTATATTGATGGTTATGTAGTAATATATATGATTACCTATAGTTGACTTGGTTGTGCCTATGTGCTTCTTGATATGATATGCTATGTATGAAAAAGTGAAGTGTTGATGTGTCTTGTTTAGGTAGACCTAAGCCTCTATTCTTGATGCTTGAATGATATGTGAATATGAGATGTCTTGACTTAGGATGCTAAAGCCTCTTAGTCTTGTATGTATGAATGATACGTGACCTTGAACATAGTGGGAAGGTCAAATTATGTGGAGCCCTTAACCTAGTTGAGAGGTTATGATATCCTTGAAGTTGAAAGCCGTAATGGTATCCTTCTTGTGTGAATGGTGGAATTAAGGTTGGTTGGCTGGAACGACATGAAATCATCCTCAGGAAAGTCATTAAGTTATCCTTTTTCATCATTGAAAGGAAGCCCTAGGGGACCTCTTTCGTAGGGTGAATGTGATTGGGTTATGAACTAGATATGGAACCCAATCGTATGATCCTTTATGTGAATTACTCTATGAGAACAAAGGCTATCACCGAGTATGGTATGGGAAGTTGCTCTATATAATATGACATTAGAGAACAAAGAAACACATCATATTCCTTAAGCATGTGCTTACATAGGATGTGTTCAAGTTCTACCATTGGCAAGTAGAACACCCTTATCGGAGTAGGTTACAACTTCGGATTCCATGCTTAGCTACCATGGTCTCTGTCGGTTATTGACTATTCTCATCATATGTGGTACTTACTAGTGTTTGAGAAGTCTATGAAGTTTAGGTGGTGGTATGGGACGCTACCTAGATATTGCACCCTTAGGCTTTGAAGATGTTAATGAGTAAGTCCCTAGGTCTTATCCAAGACCATTACTTGAATGTCCTTTATGTAATGAATGTCTCTAATGAGCTAAGGAGGTAATGACTTAAGTTATAAAGCATGTATTGAATGAGTACCTAGTCTAGAGTAACTCTAAGGATTTCCTAGTTAAAGTGTGAAGGGGGCATGAGGGATGGTCTCTTCATGTCTTACCTAAGGAAATCTTGAGAATGACTATAGCTAGGAAAGTTGGTTGATAAATTAGACATGATCTAATCTTAGGAAGTCTTAAGGATTATTTAGGTAATCTTGAAGAGGGTGTATGTGCGTTCTCTTCTAGAATTACTCAAGTAAGTCTTTTGATAACCTTAGTGAGGAGAATGTCATATTGTATGTTATGTTTTTTGGGTATATTGTAAGTGTCTTCAACTCATAATAGGTAGTCCTAAGGATAATTTAGGTGTGCTTAGAGAGGGTGTATGGACGTTCTCTCTTTGTCTTACTTAAGTGAGTCTTAGGATAGCTTTTAGTGAGAAGGTTGCATGCTAAATTGGGTTCACTGTGAAGTTGAATTAGTTCACTGTAACATTGGACTTAGTCACTGGAACAGTGACATAGTTCACTGTAATGTCCTGAAAATATGAAAAAACGTTTATGTGTTTCTAAGGTGCGAAATGTTGTTCTTATGCTTATATTATGATGTTTTAATAAAAAAAGAGAATATTTCCATTAAATGTCCACTATCATGATTTTTAAGCATTAAGCTATACTTAGTACATGTGTTTGTACTAATTCCATATCTTTATCTATATCTAAAGTGATTCATAGGTGAAGTATTGGAAGAGAAGCTTGGATTATAGAATCTGCAAGCAAGTTTGAAGTATGTCCTCATTTGACTCGAGGCATAGATGTCTTTAG
The DNA here is from genome assembly GCA_022817965.1 of Solanum lycopersicoides. Taxonomy (NCBI): domain Eukaryota; kingdom Viridiplantae; phylum Streptophyta; class Magnoliopsida; order Solanales; family Solanaceae; genus Solanum; species Solanum lycopersicoides. The sequence goes on along the minus strand of CM040625.1, from coordinate 47,588,503 downwards.
AGTTTCTTTTATTAAAGAATTGTAATATACTTGATAGTACTATATTTTGATTGTATGGGCCGTGTCCCAAGTATATTTGAGTCTAAGATTTGATGACATGAGACTGAGTATTTCCTTTGGTTATATGAAAGATATTTTGAAAGTGTAAGACCTTGAAGATGACTTAGGGTAAATAGAGCCTAACATGTTGGTAATCATGGTCTAAGGTCCTAATGTGGTCTATTATATGGTATAGTGGCAGTAGTTAAAGTATTAGGTGCATTGGAAGTCAAACGTCAAGGGACGACCAAGACGTTCGACGACTAAGTCACCTAAGTGTCTCATATGTGGTCCTATGTATTTATGTGTGATTCATGAGTTTTTAAGTTCCTTAAATGAGTTATTATGGTACGTATAGGCAGTGTGTCAAGTTTCGAGATGTTTGGAGGTCAAACGTCCAAGAACGCTCATGAAGTTCGAAAGATGTGCCTTGAAGTGACCTTGTGTGTCTAGGCATATTTCGTTGAGTTTTACGTGTTCGTTTTGGATAAAATTCATGTTAGAGGTGTTAAACTCGTATATTTTAATGTTTGGGTTGGAAACGTCCGGGTAAACATACCCAAGGACCAACCAAGGGTCCTTGAGGAAGGACCCAAACTTTATGTCAGGACTGTCCAAGGCAGCCCCAAACGACGGAGGCATCGACGGCTCGTGGGCCAATCGACGCCCCGTCAATGGGTATAGTCGGTGGATACTTGGTATTGGGTGATAAGGGGACCTTGACAAGTCTCTGACCCAACCAACGGAAGGACAGGACCGTCCGTTTGTGGACAAACGGTCCGTCGACTGTCCAACCGTCGATGGGCCTGTTCCTGCGTGCAATTTCACTGCCAAGTTATGGGTGAAATTGTAATTTCACCCCACTTATAAATGGAAGGTTTGGCGGTTCTTTAAGGGTATTTTTGGGTATTTTAAACAAGTATATATGTGTTTAACACTTAGGAGATTTCATTCTTCCAAAAACAAAACCCCAAAATCCCTTAAGAATTCCCAAAGACTCCATTGAAGTCCAAAATCAAGAAAGGGCTTGTTGTGACGTTTTAAGTGGAGATTTTTCATCAAACTGAAGAATTGAGGTATGGTTTTTTGATCCTTGAAACTCGTTTCATCAAGGAGCCCAACTTCAAAGATGTTTTCTAAAGTTTTCAAAGATGAATTGTCCAATTTCATGATTCTACCATGGGTTCTTGCATTAATGGTTTTAATCATTGAATAGTGATTGAATTGTTGTTATTTATATGATTATAACTCAATCTACATATGAATCCATGTAATTGATGAACCCTAGTTTTTGTCTAATTTTGGTCTAATGTTTATGAATTCATGTGTAGTTTCTTATGGGCTTTCTAATGATATAAAAATTGTATTCAATTGATGTCTAATTGGTCTTAAATTGTTGAATCTATATTGAATTGGTTTAGATTTAATTGATTATTATAGTTTATGTATTGAATTGATGTTCATGGCCATGGTAAGGGCCTTATGAGGTTGAATTGGATGATTTTGTATTGGCTTGAAGTGTTGAGGATCAAGAGGTGGTATGCTGCCCTATTTCTTCTTATTTAATGTTATTTTAGACTTCAATTATATTGTGATTGGTTTGGTACACTTATGGTGGCGGTGTTATGTGAATTGATGTGGCCTTGTCTGCATTATTTTAAGTATATTGATGATCATGGCCTTGTCGGAAACTACTTGAAGTTATATGGCTATTTGTGTAGTTGATTTGGTGATGTATGATTATACCTACCTATATGTGAAAGTATGTGTTAGATTATTGATACTATCTAGGTAATCATGTTATGCTATGACTATATGTTAAGTGTGTAGTCTTAGAGTTTTACATGGTTGTTTCTAATTTGGTTATATGAGTCTATAATGGTTATGTAGATGATGTTAAGGTAATGAATAGATTGACTAAATGATGTTAAGGGTCATTATTAAGTATCTAAAGAATGTATATTATATGTGTTAAAGTGAAGTATGTGGTGTCTTGTTTAGGTAGACTTGTGTCTCTTACTTGATACATGTATGAATGTGAATGTGATGACTTAACTTAGGATGTTAAGAGTCTTGTATGTATGCATGTTATGTGGAACCTTGAACCTAGTGGTAAGGTTATGAATATTGAAGTAAAAAGCCATAATGGTATCTTTCATGTGATGAATGATGGACTTAGGGTTGGTTGGCTGGAACGACATCATATCTAACCTTAGGAAAAGTCATAATGAGTTTCTTGTCGCCATTGAAGGCATCCCCTAGCAGACCTCTTTAGTAGAGTAAATGTAATTGGGTTATGAACTAGATATGGTACCCTTTTGTATGAACCTTAATGTGAATTACTCTATGAGAACAAAGGCTAGCACCGAGTGAGTATGGTAAGGGAAATAGTTCTAGTTAAGCATGATACTGGAATACAAAGAAACCCTTCATATTCCTTAACCATGTGCCTACATGGGATGTGTCTAAGTTCTGCCATTGGCAAGTAGAACAACCTCATCGGAGTAGGATAGAACTCCGGATTCCATGTCTTGCTGTCATGGTCTATGTCGGTTATTGCCTATTTTCATCACGTGGGATACTTACTAGCATTAGAGAAGCTCTATGAAGTTTCGGTGGTGGTATGAGACGCTATCTAGACATTGCACAATAGGCTTTGAATCTGTTAGTGAAAGTCCCTAGGTCTTCTCCAAGACCATTATTTGAATGTCCTTTATGTGATGTATGTCTCTTAAATGAACTAATGAACTAATGACTCATGTTAGAAAGTATGTAAATGAATAAGTACCTAATCTAAAGTAACTTAAGGATTCCTTAGCTAAAGTGTGAAGAGGGCATATGGGATGATCTCTTCATGTCTTATCTTTGGATGTCTTGAGAATGACTCTAGTTAGGGAAGATGTTTGGTGTTGTTGACATGATCTAAGCCTTAGGTAGTCTTAAAGACTATTTAGGTAATCTTGAAGAGGTCAATCATGGACGTTATCTTCTTGATTTACTTAAGTAGGTCTTTTGATAGCCTTTGGAAGGAGAATGTCATATCATCTATGTGTTGGTGTGTGTAGTGAGAATGATTCTATCCTAGGGAGTCTATTGTCATGACCAGAGTCTAGACCCCAGACGAGACCGGCGTCGTTGACCTCTCAAATGTCGCAGACAAGCCTACATACGTCATCGTTACTTAAACTAGGTTAATTTTAGCGGAAAATTTAAATTTTTTGTTACTTAACATTCATGTAAGACATTCTACTTAAACTCATAAACGTTCACAATCAACCATCTAATATTAATATCATCAAATGAAAGAAATAGTTCCATACTGCATTAAGTATATACTTGCCAAAATGGCACCAATACAATGTCGGAAATAAGATGAGAAAGAAACGCTAGTGGAACATACTGCAGTAACTCAAACCTATATCTAAGCTAGAATATAATGGGTAAGCGTTCTCGAAAGCATGAGGGCCTACCAAAACGGATGAATGCTCCACGTCCGGATTGATGCAACGTCGTACTGTAAGCTCTAACGTCCACCTATGCCTACACCTAAAAGTAGATATGTATGGGATTAGTACACACTTGTACTAAGTATGGGTATATGCAAGCACACACCAAGGACATGCATGAGTAAGAATAGCTCTTTCCTAACAACATGATTTATGGAAAGTCAAGTCAGTGGACTTGCCAAATTTGGATTAGGAAAGTCAGTGACTTGCCAAATTTGGATTAGGAAAGTCAGTGGACTAGCCAATTTTGGATTAGGAAAGTTGGTGGACTTGCCAAATTTGGATTTGAAAAGTCATGCCATGAGAGTAACATGCATCTTCATACTTATCATTTTGCAAGCAGCACATAACGTATTGCACATATCATATCACGTAGTTCATATCATTCTTTCATATGCCATTAGACCTTGGAATCATGGACTTGACATTAGGACTTCCCAAAATGAGGGCTCAACATATGGGACTTGTAATATACTTGATAGTACTATATTTTGCAAGGACCAAGAATAACTTAGTGTCATTACTTGAGTCTAGCTCATCTCTTGATTATCCTATCCTAACACCTTTTGTATCGTTCATTTCATTATGTGCATTCGTTGAGGCTGGCCTCATTCTTTCTTTGGGAAATTTAACCTTAACCGACATAGATCATGTGAGCATCATGAAATCCAGTGTGTAATCCCCACACCAAAAAGAGGTGGAATCACCGGCCAAAGTGAACCAAAACATGCTAGCGTATATAGGGAATCGAACCCTGCTAGATCCCTATATTGGCAGTATAGGTTCAAAGACTAGGAGATATAAGGAGACCCATACCCGGCATGCCGGACAGTCTCATCTCATGAGAGTTACATGAACCTCCGCCCTTCCCGAAGGAAGGCATCACCGTTCATAGCTAGCCTATCGGTGCTAAGTTAAAGTTCAATTACATTCAACTCATACATCATGGAAGATGGCTTCTAGCATGAGGACATCATAGCTCATTAGATGATTTCTCATCTCATCATTAGTATTAAGTATGCATTAACTTCAATACTTTCATTAGAGTGTTCATAGAGACTGGTCTCTTCATTAGCTTTAATCTCTCATAGGTGAGTACGTTTAGGTAACATTTACTTAGATTCATTTGAGATTGCTCTCATCTTTCACATTAGCCTCTTATCATATTGTCACCTCATTCATTAACTTTAACACATTTGCTTTTCATAATTACTCACCCCTTCACGTGAATATTCATTTCATCATATGCCAATGCACTTGGCCATTTAGTGTGGTTCACACTCTTACTTAACCCTTCTAGGGTTACATCATTTCATCACATAAATCTTAGGCTCACTTACTTTTAAATGTATGCTAGACTTATGAGTCTACACATACAAGCCATGAGGCTTTATTCATAGTTTGTCTAAGTGATTCATGTTTACCCAAGATTATGTGGTATAAGACTTATGCATCTTGTAGATATGCCAAGATATTGATTTTGATCATTAGAGGCTGCATTCATTAAATATTTACTTACGTATGACTTATGTGTCAATACGGAATTGGGCAAGGGAACCCGATTTCGAATCCCTTGGACAACACTTAATTTTATTTTAAACTTGATAATTGCATTTTTCAGATTTGGGGGACCCTAGTTCGATCCCCATCAACCCCATAATATTTCCTTTCTTTTTCTCCTCTCCTTTTTTGTTTAAGTCAAGGAGGTTGTGGGTTCAATCCCCCACAAGCTCATTATTTTTCTTTTAATTTATCTCTTAACTTTCTCACCTATCCAAGAGGTTGTGGGTTCAATCCCCACTCTCCACATTTATTTTCTCCTTTATTTTTTCTCCTAACTCTCTCATCCATTCAAGAGGTTGGGGGTTCAATCCCCACTCTCCACATTTATTTTTCTCCTTTATTTTTCTCCTAACTCTCTCATCCATTCAAGAGGTTGGGGGTTTAATCCCCACTCTCCACATTTATTTTTTCTTTCATTTTTATTAAATTTCTATGTAATTTACATTTGGCGAGGTCTTGGGTTAAATTCCCAATGACCTCACAATTTTTAAATTTTTTTAAAAATTAGTCATTTTGGCTGAGACTACAAATTTCCAGCAAGTTGCAAATTTAGTCTCTTCCAATCCATTTTTCTCTCATTCTTTTGTTGATTTTTTGTAGCATTTTGAGTGACATTCAGTCAGCCACCTTAACCTTTTATGAACATCACAGTTTTTTAGCATTTTTACACACGCAAAACACAACATTTAACATACAAATTTCAGGCAGCAAACATAGTCAAATTTTCAGCACACACATGCTCAAAACAGTCAACTTAATACATTTTTCCGGAATATATTTTTTATCCTTTACATGATTTCCTACCACACATTCAACATATAATCACAACCAGACGTAACATTATCTACCAGAAGACATACCAACGCATGCTTTGAATCGTTCAGAGGATCTAATGACAGGGGCATGCAACGGGGACAACCTTAGTCTTTCAATCGTGATTTAAACTGAATCTTAAGGGTCTCTTGGGAAAGGGACCAAGAGAAAAGAAAACCCATACCTTAATGTTGTTCAAAACTTGTTTAAATGCTGCCATTTTACCATGAAACCAAGCCTCACCACCGAAACTTCAAGCACAATCCCGTCAAGAACTTATTGTTGATTTTTGGTTTTAGGTTAGTTTTTCGTTTGAGTTTTTGTGTGTAAGTTCTTCAAGAGTGAAGAACTATTATTTCCAGTTATTTTATTGATAAAAAACGTGAGAATGAGAGTGAGAGACGTGAGAATGAGAGGATTAGGATTATGATTAGGATTAGGAGAGTTAGGTGGAGACTAAGTCAAACTAGGACTCCTCATTATTTATTAATTTTATTATTATTATTTTTTTAATTAAAAATCTGATTTTTCTCTTAATTAAATCAGGTTTTTAAATATTAATTAATTTAACTAATTCACTTAATAAAATTAAATCAATTTAATCATTGCTTCCACCAAGGCTCGAACCCGGGTGAAGCTAGATTTTGCTTAAAGGGTAAAATTTGGCAACCTCTACTCGAATTGTCCCTCTACCATATTCATTAATTAATTAATTAAATATTTAGTGTAATTACAATACTACCCTTAGCCTGGAAAAGACCATTTTACCCCAAGACCCTCTAAACTTAAGATTACCCCTTTTTAAGTCTGGTTAAGACTCATCCGGGTAAATCTTCATATTCGGGTGCCCTACATGGCTGGACCCAACCTTTCCTAGCTCAACTAACTCACCAAGTTAGTTGGCTTGGTTTTTGCAGAGGTTCAGAGGTCTGGTTCTACGCGCATCAATTCGTGTGAACCCGATCTAATCTAGGAATTCTAGATACGTTAGACATTACTTAGCATAGTCATTTTTAGGATTGTTACATTATCCCCCCGTTAGGAACATTCGTCCCCGAATGACACTACACATCATTTTAAAGTAAAGAGGGTGATTTTCGAAGATATCTTAACATACTTGAGACTTTAAGCTTTGTGAATTTCTGTTTCACACTTACTCTGGATAATGCATATTACTCAAGCTTATATGAAACTTCATATTTGAGATTGAGGAACTTCCTTCTCAATCGCACTTAACTTGATGCACCTCACAACTCATGCAACACAAAAATCATGTCCATGCTATACAAAAACAGCAACATGACATGCAAACATGAATTTATTTTAACTCATATGGTGCAATTATTACTCATACGGTTATGGACTTACAACACCAAGTCGACTATTGCACTAAAACTTAGAGTTTCTTAAACAAAACCAGCCTTAGGAGGAGTATATCTAACCCCTTCGATAACATCTTGTTGCCCTTAAGATTTGAAATTATATGGCTTTGTTGGATTAATCCACGCCCTACCCATTTTTCTCTCATTCTTTTGTTGATTATTTTGTAGCATTTTGAGTGACATTCAGTCAGCCACCTTAACCTTTTATGAACATCACGTTTTTAGCATTTTTACACACGCAAAACACAACATTTAACATACAAATTTCAGGCAGCAAACATAGTCAAATTTTCAGCACACACATGCTCAAAACAGTCAACTTAATACATTTTTCCGGAATATATTTTTCATCCTTTACATGATTTCCTACCACACATTCAACACATAATCACAACTAAACGTAACATTATCTACCAGAAGACATACCAACGCATGCTTTGAATCGTTCAGAGGATCTAATGACAGGGGCATGCAACGGGGACAACCTTAGTCTTTCAATCGTGATTTAAACTGAACCTTAAGGGTCTCCTGGGAAAGTGACCAAGAGAGAAGAAAACCCATACCTTAATGTCGTTCAAAACTTGTTTAAATGCTTCCATTTTACCATGAAACAAGCCTCACCACCGAAACTTCAAGCACAATTCCGTCAAGAACTTGTTGTTGATTTTCGTTTTTAGGTTAGTTTTTCATTTGAGTTTTTGTGTGTAAGTTCTTCAAGAGTGAAGAACTATTATTTTCAGTTATTTTAATGATATAAAACGTGAGAATGAGAGTGAGAGACGTGAGAATGAGAGGATTAGGATTATGATTAGGATTAGGAGAGTTAGGTGGAGACTAAGTCAAACTAGGACTCCTCATTATTTATTAATTTTATTATTATTATTTTTTTATTAAAAATCTGATTTTTCCCTTACTTAAATCAGCTTTTTAAATATTAATTAATTCAACTAATTCACTTAATAAAATTAAATCAATTTAATCATTGCTTCCACCAAGGCTCGAACCCGGGTGAAGCTAGATTTTGCTTAAAGGGTAAAATTCGGCAACCTCTACCCGAATTGCCCCTCCACAATATTAATTAATTAATTAATTAAATATTTAGGGTAATTACAATACTACCCTTAGCCTGGAAAAGACCATTTTACCCCTAGACCCTCCAAACTTAAGATTACCCCTTTTTAAGTCTGGTTAAGACTCATCCGGGTAAATCATCATATTCGGGTGCCCTACATGGCTGGACCCAACCTTTCCTAGCTCAACTAACTCACCAAGTTAGTTGGCTTGGTTTTTGCAGAGGTTCAGAGGTCTGGTTCTACGCGCATCAATTCGTGTGAACCCGATCTAATCTAGGAATTCTAGATACGTTAGACATTACTTAGCATAGTCATTTTTAGGATTGTTACATTATCCCCCCGTTAGGAACATTCGTCCCCGAATGACACTACACATCATTTTAAAGTAAAGAGGGTGATTTTCCAAGATATCTTAACATACTTGAGACTTTAAGCTTTGTGAATTTCTATTTCACACTTACTCTGGATAATGCATATTACTCAAGCTTATATGAAACTTCATATTTGAGATTGAGGAACTTCCTTCTCAATCGCACTTAACTTGATGCACCTCACAACTCATGCAACACAAAAATCATGTCCATGCTATACAAAAACAGCAACATGACATGCAAACATGAATTCATTTTAACTCATATGGTGAAATTATTACTCATACGATTATGGACTTACAACACCAAGTCGACTATTGCACTAAAACTTAGAGTTTCTTAAACAAAACCAGCCTTAGGAGGAGTATATCTAACCCCTTCGATAACATCTTGTTGCCCTTAAGATTTGAAATTATATGGCTTTGTTGGATTAATCCACGCCCTACCCATTTACATCCTATTTCATTTGGCAACTGAAACCTCACTACCCTGGTTTGATAGTCTATGGTAGCATAACACTTATGGAGAAAATCCATACCTAAGCTATTCAATGCTTTTTATTGGTGAATATCTGATTCACATATTTCTAGGTTGGTCTACATCCTTGAAACCTACTAGCAGTTTCGCATTAATAGACTAAGGAACTCCTTCCTAAACTAGTCTCATCAAAGCATACAACATCAATAAACGCATAAGTCACCTAGGTCAGCAACCAACATGATGACTCCAACATATTAACTTCATACTAGTGCATAAAACCATACACATGCAAAACTAATTTAGGCTACGCACCGGAGACATGACCATAGGTGTCTTCCCCTACACCCCTAGACTTTAGTGCGAAGAATCGTTGCCTCTTTTGAGCCTCTTCACTTGGACCATTCGGCTGAACTTTCTCCTTCCCTTTTTCTCGACCTCTCATATACGGACAATCCTTCATCATGTGACCCGGTTTTCCACAACTGTAACAAGCGTTACAGCCCCTCCTACACTCTTCTCCATGAAGTTTGCCACACTTCCTACTAAGTGGCCTCTCCTGAGGTGTATCTACTTCACTGTTTCTCTTAACTCTGGGCTCGTAATCCCTTTCATAGCGACCATTGAATGAACTTGACTCCCTTTGGTGGGAGAGTCCCTTCTTAAACTTGGGCTTATCCCTGATTTCAGTACTACTTTTCCTTGAAAAATTCTTCTCAGCTTGCCTTGACCTGTTCCTTGCCCTAGTATGCTTCCTCTTCCTGCATTCCTCCACTTGTTGGACATGGACCATAAGCCTGGAAAGGCCCATGCTGGCATGCAGCAAAGCTGCCCTACACTCTTCCTCGAGATTTTCAGCAATCTTAGATCCAGTGTAAACGGGAGGATTCATCCTCGTGAATTCCCTTAACCTTCTAGCCATGGTGCTGGCATGTGGGTTCTTCCTGGGAACACCTTGTTGCTCCGCCTTCGTTTCTCCTCGTATTCATCTTTCTGAATCTCAAGAGTTGATGTTAGATATGCTCTTAACACCAAGAAACAGACATTAGAGAAGGCACGATAAGATCAGAAGAAGAGAATTTTCCTACGCATCATGCAGCCTCTAATTCAGGATAGTGGTGCACTTCACTACCATGACTTAGAAACTACTCGATGTGGTTGATGTGAACTTATTATCCTCAGAATTTAACCTGGTGCTCTGATACCAACTTTGTTACCACCGGAGTCTAGACCCCAGACGAGACCGGCGTCGTTGACCTCTCAGAGGTCGCAGACAAGAGGTCATACGTCATCGTTACTTCATATAGGTTAATTTTAGCGGAAAATTTGAAATTTTTGTTACTTAACATTCATGTAAGACATTCTACTTAAACTCATAAACATTCACAATCAACCATCTAATATTAAGATCATCAAATGAAAGAAATAGTTCCATACTACATTAAGTGTATACTTGCCAAAATGGCACCAATACAATGTTTGAAATAAGATGAGAAAGAAACGCTAGTGGAACATACTCCAGTAACTCAAACCTATATCTAAGCTAGAATATAATGGTCAAGCATCCTCGAAAGCATGAGGGCCTAACAAAACGGATGAATGCTCCACGTACGGATAACTGCAACGTCGTACTGTAAGCTCTAACGTCCACCTGTGCCTGCACCTAAAAGTAGATATTGTATGGGATTAGTACACACTTGTACTAAGTATGGGTATATGCAAGCACACTCCAAGGACATGCATGAGTAAGAATAGCTCTTTCCTAACAATATGATTTAAGTCAAGTCAGTGGACTTGCCAAATTTGGATTAGGAAAGTCAGTGGATTTGCCAAATTTGGATTAGGAAAGTCATGCCATGAGAGTAATATGCATCATCATACTTATCATTTGTAACGACCCGGATTGTTGAATCTGAATCGCCACCGGCGTTGTTGAACTCTCAGAGGTCGCAGACAAGGCTCATCTTGCATTCATCACATTCATCTAGTTAAATTTGCGAAAAATTTAAACTTTTTACATGTATGAAGTTTACTTAGACTTCATATAGTCATTACATATTTACATCATATACTAAGCTCAACATAAGACAACAACCATCTATCATAAAGAATCTATTCGAAACTGAAGATGAATATATCATAAATAGTTTTCCAAACACGGCCTTATTACAAAGCTTCAAAATGAAAGTACGAAACCAACGCTAGGGACAACATCCCCTAGCTATGTCTACAACTAAGGCTAGACTAAGTCTGTAGCATCCTCGAAATCAGGAGGACCTACCAAATAGTTTGGAGAAACGCTGTTGTCCAAACCGTTGCAAGAGTCGTCAATCTGTCCCTTAACCTGCGTCTATAAAATAGTAAATAGTAGGGGTTAGTACACCACTTGTACTAAGTATGGCTGTATGCACACATACACATAAGGCTATGCATGATCAAAGAAAGCTCTTCCTAAACAACTGCTATGTCTAGAGAGCCTAGTCACTAGACTTTCCTAAATCGTTAGTTGTGAATTGTGGTATGCATATGATGTATTTTAATGCATTCAATGAACACAACTCATTTTCTATATGATTACAAGAAATTAGTATCATCAACATAATTTTAGAACAACTCGGGCGAAGATTTGAGATTTTGATCCTCTTAGGCCGAGAGCTCCTCTTTGTACACTTAGATTATTTTTCAGTCTTTTTCTTCTTCTTATTGTGTAGTTAAATAATTCTTTTGGTCCTATGTTTTACTTAAAAGTGCAATGATTCATTGTAGTCCCATACCCACAATGAAACAAGTAAGTAATTCAAGAGATTAAGGAAATGACTTAACTACAATTTGGGGCATGAATATATTTATAAGTCAATACTTATTGACTATACCTATTCTTTAGAAGATTGCATAATGTGCATAGTTCTTGGGGCATATCATTAAAGCTTATGATCTTTCTTACTTTGGGCATGAATGCTTTATAAACCAATCTTTAGTGACTATTCCTATTATTGTATTATTGGCCTAATGTAAGAAGTCATTATAAGCCAATCTTATTTGGCTAATATCTTTTGCCAATTATATAATGTCATTATAAGCCAATTTATTTGGCTTTATCATTTTCATAACATGAGGATTCATTATTAGCTATGCCCTTTACTTATTGTAAACTTTATTGGACACGATTTGACTATCCTTACAACAAGTTATTCATTACATCAAGTATTCATTACATTTCATAAGTCATTCTCTATTGATTATGCCATTGTATTCATTACTTTCATGTTTTATATATTATACATTTCATATACACGAGACCTTGGAATCGTTGATATAGCATTAAGACATCTCAAGTGAGGACCCAACATATGGGACCTCAACCCGAGGGCCTTCTTTAGCAAACACAGAGTATGCTTCATTCGTTCACTCGTACTTCACATAATTCATTTCATTCATTCGTAGGCTGATGTAAACACCATCTATACCTAGGATGAAGTTTAAGACTCTCATCGGGATCATGAAGTGCATACCAAGAATGACCTCATGTCATTACTTGAATTTGATTTCACCTCCTGATTGTCTTGCACAAACACCTTCGGTATCGTTCATTTCATTATCTTTCATACTTTGAGGAACTCCAACCTTAACCGACATAGATCATGTGAGCATCATGAAATCCGGTGTCTTCCCCACACCGAAAAGAGGTGGAGTCACTGGCCAAGGTGAAACCAAAACATCCCTAGCTCGCTTAGGTGGAAAACCACTGGCTAGTTCCCTATGTTGGCAGCATAGTTCAAAGACTAGGAGATTTAGGGAGACCCATACCCACCTTGGCGGACAGTCTCATCTCATGAGAATTACGTGAACCTCCTCCCTTCCCGAAAGAAGGCATCACCACTCATAACTAGCCTATCGATGCTCAGTTTAAAGTTCCTATTTACATTCAACTCATAGATCATCGAAGCTTGTTTCTAGCATGAGGTAGTCATAGCTCATTAGATGATTTCTGATCTCTTCTTTACGTATTAAGTGTGAATTATCCTTACACTTACATATAGAATGTGATTGAGATTTATTTACTCTTTTGATGACTTGTCATTCTTACTTTACATTGATGAAATGTGAATTGTCCTTACATATCATCCTTACTTTACATTGATGAATGTGAATTGTCCTTACATATCATCCTTAGGTGTTAATGAGACTAGTCTCACACATTCTAACACCTTCATTCGTGAGTATTCTTTTAACAAATTAGCTTTGGTGTAAGTAAGACTTGTCTGACTTCCTTTAACACCCCATTCTGGTCACTTACTTAATTTAGACCCCTTTAATTATGTTATAACTCACGTTACTTACTTACTTTAGTGTAGTAGATTCATATCATCGTTTATGGACGATGAACACTTAATTTAATGAGTTTCATAAGTTTATATGTCATTCTTTTAGAGCATGTTGGGAGTTGTCCCAATGAATGGCATGCCCTTGGTTATGGGTTCATTGAATTATTTTAGAAGTGCTTATATTATAATTTAATACTCTAACTACACAAGATTGGCATATGATTAGTATTGACATAAACAATTGGCTATAGACTTCATAACTTCTTTGTTGGCATACGCCAAAGTTATATTCATTCATGCTTACATTATTATACCTTATTCATTAGCCAATGCAATTATTAATCATAACATTATATCCATTTGCATGCATCCCTTTTGGACAATGTATTGTTAGCCATTTTATTGGCATAAGCCAACAATCACTCAAATTATGATTTCATGGAGATCTTTTTAGCCAATCTTATAACATAACTTTAGGCATACCGTTTTTAAACATCTTGGACATCATCATATTAGCATTTGATGAATATATCATCTTCATATCGTCATATTAACAGCAAGCATGCACAACAGACCGTAACATCTTCATACATAATATTTTCGGATATATCTTTAACATAGTATCATTCTTTTAATTCACATAATAACACTTAGCATCAAACGAGTCCAATTAATAGGTTCATTCAATCATTATTTAATCAAAAACCATACACATTAAGATCAGCCAGCACCACAGACAAACAACATGATTTCTAACCTATTCAACATTGAAATCGTAACAAGGATACTAGGGAAAGGAGTTCGACAAGAACGAGGGAAACAACCCTAGTTTTCAAGATCTTTGAATCATTCGAAAGAAATTTCTCTTGGAGAAAGAAGTCCAGGAGAGATACCCATACCTTATGTAGAATTTAATCTACGAATACCACCTTGAATGAAACCTTGAATAAACCTTGAAATCGCCCTAGAGAAATCGATCAATTTTCTGCCTTTTTCTTGCGTTCGTTGCTTACTGTTTTTCCGTCCTTTTTTTTCTATGAGTTTGAACGTGATTTTTAGGTTTAAGAACTGATATTGAATTATACAACTTAGATTTAATAATTTAATTAAATAAATAAATTAACTAATTACTAAAAAGCCCCTCGTAAGTTTACTAAACATAGGGGAACATAACACTTAGTCAAATCTGGAAATTGGGTTGACTATGGTTTTGGTCAACATTTTGACTTTATATTAATTAATTAAATCCTTAATTTAATTAATTTAGGAACCTAGGGTAAGTACTAAAGTACCCCTAAGTCATTGGAACAAAATTAACCCTTTTGGACCATCCTAGGTTAAGTTCCTAGGTTAAGTACTAGGATGTTTCTTGAGTTGTACTAGGTTAGTGTAAGAATTTCGTTTTGATCATTTAAACTAATTAATTAAATTACTAATTTAATTAATTAGGTGACCTAACGTAATTACTAAAGTACCCTTAAGTCGTTAGGACCATAACCAATCCTTTGAACCATCCTAGGTTAGGTACTAGGTTGTCTTTTTCTTGTTTTAACCAAAATCTGGAAATTGCTTTGTGATTTCGGTTTTGCCCCTTTAAATTAATTAATTATGTCGCTAAATTAATTAATTAAGTAGCCTAGGGTAATTACTAAAGTACCCTTAAGTTGTTAGGATCTTAACTAATTCTTTGGACCATCCTAGGTTAGGTACTAGGTTGTCCCTTTCTTGTCTTAACCAAAATCTGAAAATTTCCTTTGTAGTTTCGGTTTTAGCCCTTTTAAATTAATTAATTAAGTTGATAAATTAATTAATTAGGTAACCTAGGGGAATTAATAAAGTACCCCTAAGTTGTTAGGACCATAACTAACCTTTTGGACCATCCTAGGTTAGCTACTAGGTTGTCTCTTCAACTAGTACTAGATTAGTGTCAACACGGTTTAATCCTAGGTTGTCGGGTGCACTAATGGTCCATTTCGGTTAGTCCTAGGTTATTTATCTATTTAGGACAGTTAGTTAAGACCTAGAGTTGGTTAGGATGTTAGGCCCCACATGGAGTGGTCCCTTGTGCACGTTTTTCCCCTAACTACCCTAACCGAATTCGGTTAGGGTGGTCCCCTCCTTTGGCAGCTTCTTCACATGTCTTGCACATGTGATTGCACATGTGTTGGTTGTACTTTACTAACTAACTATTATTTATGCTTCATTTGGGAATGTTTACTTATTGTCCCAAGGACCCTCACCATGTCCTTGGACACTGCTTAATTTACATGATCATTTTAAATGGTCATGTGTTATTGTGCTAGGCTTGACACTCGGATGCCTAGTACATATTGTGCAGATATTATGAAGCGAATATTTTTAGCTTAGGGTCTTCCTTGTAGGTACATTTCTTGGACAAGCAATCTGGGATTGGGTATGACATACAAAAATGTATTTTACTTGTTCATATATAGAAAATTGGCTAAAATCCCTTAGCCAATTTTTCTATACTATGCCCAATTTTTCTCAATATTGGGCATGGGGGTGCCTATGTACCCCTAATACGTATTCTTAAAGACCTATTGGGCTCTTCAGTAGACATGTAATTTTCCGAAATGTTACATTATTCCCCCCCTTAGGAACATTCGTCCCCGAATGACACTACCCATCATTTAAAATAAAGAGGGTGATTTTCAAAAATACTTTAACATGCTTGAACTTTACTCTTTGTGAATATATGATTCACACTTACTCGGGATAATGCATATTACTCAAGCTTATCTGAAGCTTCATATTTGAGATTGAGGAACTTCCTTCTCAATCACACTTAACTTAATGCACATCACAACTCATGCAACACAAAAATCAGGTCAACATGAATGCAAACATGAACTCATTTTAACTCACATAGTGCAATTATAATACATACGATTATGGACTTACAATACCAAGATCGATTAATGCACTAAAAGTTATGAGTTTCTTTAAACAAAAGCCAGACTTAGGAAGAGTATATCTAACCTGAAGAAATGAACAAGTGAGGGTAACGGGATCTCATATCGGCCTCGGCCTCCCATCTTTCCCCCTCAACAAGGGTGTTCCTCCATAACACCTTCACGGTGAGAACCTCCTTTTTCTTCAGTCGCTTCTCTTGATGATCTAAAATTGCAATGTGAACCTCCTCATAAGGAAAGATTCCCAACGACTCCTAACCCCTCGATGTGTAGGATGGACGTTGGGTCGCCTAGACACTTATCAAGCATCGAAACGTGAAACACTAGATGAACAGAAGCCAAGTCATTTGGTAATTTTACCTACTTGCTGTAAGATCTCATAATGACCTATATACCTTGGACTCAACTTCCCTTTCTTACCAGACCTCATATTTACTACGGAAACGCTAGTGGAACATAATCCACTAACTCAAACCTATATCTAAGATAGAATATGGGCAAGCGTCCTCGAAAGCATGAGGGCCTACCAAATCCGGATGAATGCTCCACGTCCGGATAGCTGCAATGTCGCACTGTATGCTCTAACGTCCACCTGTGCCTGCACCTAAAAGTAGATATTGTATGGGATTAGTACACACTTGTACTAAGTATGTGTATATGCAAGCACACACCAAGGACATGCATGAGTAAGAATAGCTCTTTCCTAACAACATGATTTATGGAAAGTCAAGTCAGTGGACTTGCCAAATTTGGATTAGGAAAGTCAGTGGACTTGCCAAATTTGGATTAGGAAAGTCAGTGGACTTGCCAAATTTGGATTAGGAAAGTCGGTGGACTTGCCAAATTTGGATTAGGAAAGTCATGCCATGAGAGTAACATGCATCATCATACTTATCATTTTGCAAACAGCACATAACGTATTGCACATATCATATCACGTAGTTCATATCATTCGTTCATATGCCATTAGACCTTGGAATCATGGACTTGACATTAGGACTTACCAAAATGAGGGCTCAACATATGGGACCTCAACTAGGGAGCCTTCTTTAGCAAACACAGAGTCTGCTTCATTCATTCATACGTACTTCATTTTCATTCATGCATATACTAGTGCAATCACTAGTCATACCTAGGATGTAGTTTAAGACTCTCATCGGGTTTGTTGTGCAATGACCAAGAATAACTTAGTGTCATTACTTGAGTCTAGCTCATCTCTTGATTATCCTATCCTAACACCTTTTCTATCGTTCATTTCATTATGTGCATTCGTTGAGGCTGGCCTCATTCTTTCTTTGGGAAATTTAACCTTAACCGACATAGATCATGTGAGCATCATGAAATCCAGTGTGTAATCCCCACACCAAAAAGAGGTGGAATCACCGGCCAAAGTGAACCAAAACATGCTAGCGTATATAGGGAATCGAACCCTGCTAGATCCCTATATTGGCAGTATAGGTTCAAAGACTAGGAGATATAAGGAGACCCATGCCCGGCATGCCGGACAGTCTCATCTCATGAGAGTTACGTGAACCTCCGCCCTTCCCGAAGGAAGGCATCACCGCTCATAGCTAGCCTATCGGTGCTCAGTATAAAGTTCAATTACATTCAACTCATACATCATGGAAGCTGGCTTCTAGCATGAGGACATCATAGCTCATTAGATGATTTCTCATCTCATCATTAGTATTAAGTATGCATTAACTTCAATACTTTCATTAGAGTGTTCATAGAGACTGGTCTCTTCATTAGCTTTACACTCTCATAGGTGAGTACGTTTTGGTAACATTTACTTAGGCTCATTTGAGATTGCTCTCATCTTTCACATTAGCCTCTTATCATATTGTCACCTCATTCATTAACTTTAACACATTTGCTTTTCATAATTACTCACCCCTTCACGTGAATATTCATTTCATCATATGCCAATGCACTTGGCCATTTAGTGTGGTTCACACTCTTACTTAACCCTTCTAGGGTTACATCATTTCATCACATACATCTTAGGCTCACTTACTTTTAAACGTATGCTAGACTTATGAGTCCACACATACAAGCCATGAGGCTTTATTCATAGTTTGTCTAAGTGATTCATGTTTACCCAAGATTATGTGGTACAAGACTTATGCATCTTGTAGATATGCCAAGATATTGATTTTGATCTTTAGAGGCAGCATTCATTAAATATTTACTTACGTATGACTTATGTGTCAATACGGAATTGGGCAAGGGAACCCGATTTCGAATCCCTTGGACAACACTTAATTTATTTTAAACTTGATAATTGCATTTTTCAGATTTGGGGACCCTAGTTCGATCCCCATCAACCCCATAATATTTCCTTTCTTTTTCTCCTCTCCTTTTTCGTTTAAGTCAAGGAGGTTGTGGGTTCAATCCCCCACAAGCTCATTATTTTTCTTTAATTTATCTCTTAACTTTCTCACCTATCCAAGAGGTTGTGGGTTCAATCCCCACTCTCCACATTTATTTTCTCCTTTATTTTTCTCCTAACTCTCTCATCCATTCAAGAGGTTGGGGTTCAATCCCCACTCTCCACATTTATTTTTCTCCTTTATTTTTCTCCTAACTCTCTCATCCATTCAAGAGGTTGGGGTTCAATCCCACTCTCCACATTTATTTTTTCTTTCATTTTTATTAAATTTCTATGTAATTTACATTTGGTGAGGTCTTGGGTTCAATTCCCAATGACCTCACAATTTTTAATTTTTTTAAAAATTAGTCATTTTGGCTGAGACTACAAATTTCCAGCAAGCTGGAAATTTGGTCTCTTCCAATCCATTTTTCTCTCATTCTTTTGTTGATTTTTTGTAGCATTTTGAGTGACATTCAGTCAGCCACCTTAACCTTTTATGAACATCACAGTTTTTAGCATTTTTACACACGCAAAACACAACATTTAACATACAAATTTCAGGCAGCAAACATAGTCAAATTTTCAGCACACACATGCTCAAAACAGTCAACTTAATACATTTTTCCGGAATATATTTTTATCCTTTACATGATTTCCTACCACACATTCAACATATAATCACAACCAGACGTAACATTATCTACCAGAAGACATACCAACGCATGCTTTGAATCGTTCAGAGGATCTAATGACAGGGGCATGCAACGGGGACAACCTTAGTCTTTCAATCGTGATTTAAACTGAACCTTAAGGGTCTCTTGGGAAAGGGACCAAGAGAGAAGAAAACCCATACCTTAATGTCGTTCAAAACTTGTTTAAATGCTGCCATTTTACCATGAAACCAAGCCTCACCACCGAAACTTCAAGCACAATCCGTCAAGAACTTATTGTTGATTTTGGTTTTAGGTTAGTTTTTCGTTTGAGTTTTTGTGTGTAAGTTCTTCAAGAGTGAAGAACTATTATTTTCAGTTATTTTATGATAAAAAACGTGAGAATGAGAGTGAGAGACGTGAGAATGAGAGGATTAGGATTATGATTAGGATTAGGAGAGTTAGGTGGAGACTAAGTCAAACTAGGACTCCTCATTATTTATTAATTTTATTATTATTATTTTTTTAATTAAAAATCTGATTTTCCCTTAATTAAATCAGGTTTTTAAATATTAATTAATTTAACTAATTCACTTAATAAAATTAAATCAATTTAATCATTGCTTCCACCAAGGCTCGAACCCGGGTGAAGCTAGATTTTGCTTAAAGGGTAAAATTTGGCAACCTCTACCCGAATTGTCCCTCTACCATATTAATTAATTAATTAATTAAATATTTAGGGTAATTACAATACTACCCTTAGCCTGGAAAAGACCATTTTACCCCTAGACCCTCCAAACTTAAGATTACCCCTTTTTAAGTCTGGTTAAGACTCATCCGGGTAAATCTTCATATTCGGGTGCCCTACATGGCTGGACCCAACCTTTCCTAGCTCAACTAACTCACCAAGTTAGTTGGCTTGGTTTTTGCAGAGGTTCAGAGGTCTGGTTCTACGCGCATCAATTCGTGTGAACCCGATCTAATCTAGGCATTCTAGATACGTTAGACATTACTTAGCATAGTCATTTTTAGGATTGTTACATTATCCCCCCGTTAGGAACATTCGTCCCCGAATGACACTACACATCATTTTAAAGTAAAGAGGGTGATTTTCGAAGATATCTTAACATACTTGAGACTTTAAGCTTTGTGAATTTCTGTTTCACACTTACTCTGGATAATGCATATTACTCAAGCTTATATGAAACTTCATATTTGAGATTGAGGAACTTCCTTCTCAATCGCACTTAACTTGATGCACCTCACAACTCATGCAACACAAAAATCATGTCCATGCTATACAAAAACAGCAACATGACATGCAAACATGAATTTATTTTAACTCATATGGTGCAATTATTACTCATACGGTTATGGACTTACAACACCAAGTCGACTATTGCACTAAAACTTAGAGTTTCTTAAACAAAACCAGCCTTAGGAGGAGTATATCTAACCCCTTCGATAACATCTTGTTGCCCTTAAGATTTGAAATTATATGGCTTTGTTGGATTAATCCACGCCCTACCCATTTATATCCTACTTCATTTGGCAACTGAAACCTCACTACCCTGGTTTGATAGTCTATGGTAGCATAACACTTATGGAGAAAATCCATACCTAAGCTATTCAATGCTTTTTATTGGTGAATATCTGATTCACATATTTGTAGGTTGGTGCACATCCTTGAAACCTACTAGCAGTTTCGCATTAATAGACTAAGGAACTCCTTCCTAAACTAGTCTCATCAAAGCATACAACATCAATAAACACATAAGTCACCTAGGTCAGCAACCAACATGATGACTCCAACATATTAACTTCATACTAGTGCATAAAACCATACACATGCAAAACTAATTTAGGCTACGCACTGGAGACATGACCAGAGGTGTCTTCCCCTACACCCCTAGACTTTAGTGCGAAGAATCGTTGCCTCTTTTGAGCCTCTTCACTTGGACCATTCGGCTGAACTTTCTCCTTCTCTTTTTCTCGACCTCTCATATACGGACAATCCTTCATCATGTGACCCGGTTTTCCACAACTGTAACAAGCATTACAGCCCCTCCTACACTCTTCTCCATGAAGTTTGCCACACTTCCTACTAAGTGGCCTCTCCTGAGGTGTATCTACTTCACTGTTTCTCTTAACTCTGGGCTCGTAATCCCTTTCATAGCGACCATTGAATGAACTTGACTCCCTTTGGTGGGAGAGTCCCTTCTTAAACTTGGGCTTATCCCTGATTTCAGTACTACTTTCCTTGAAAAATTCTTCTCAGCTTGCCTTGACCTGTTCCTTGCCCTAGTATGCTTCCTCTTCCTGCATTCCTCCACTTGTTGGACATGGACCATAAGCCTGGAAAGGCCCATGCTGGCATGCAGCAAAGCTGCCCTACACTCTTCCTCGAGATTTTCAGCAATCTTAGATCCAGTGTAAACGGGAGGATTCATCCTCGTGAATTCCCTTAACCTTCTAGCCATGGTGCTGGCATGTGGGTTCTTCCTGGGAACACCTTGTTGCTCCGCCTTCGTTTCTCCTCGTATTCATCTTTCTGAATCTCAAGAGTTGATGTTAGATATGCTCTTAACACCAAGAAACAGACATTAGAGAAGGCACGATAAGATCAGAAGAAGGGAATTTTCCTACGCATCATGCAGTCTCTAATTCAGGATAGTGGTGCACTTCACTAACATGACTTAGAAACTACTCGATGTGGTTGATGTGAACTTATTATCCTCAGAATTTAACCTGGTGCTCTGATACCAACTTTGTCACGACCGGAGTCTAGACCCCAGACGAGACCGGCGTCGTTGACCTCTCAGAGGTCGCAGACAAGCCTACATACGTCATCGTTACTTCATATAGGTTAATTTTAGCGGAAAATTTGAACTTTTTGTTACTTAACATTCATGTAAGACATTCTACTTAAACTCATAAACATTCACAATCAACCATCTAATATTAAGATCATCAAATGAAAGAAATAGTTCCATACTACATTAAGTGTATACTTGCCAAAATGGCACCAATACAATGTCTGAAATAAGATGAGAAAGAAACGCTAGTGGAACATACTCCAGTAACTCAAACCTATATCTAAGCTAGAATAATGGTCAAGCATCCTCGAAAGCATGAGGGCCTACCAAATCTGGATGAATGCTCCACGTACGGATAGCTGCAATGTCGTACTGTAAGCTCTAACGTCCACCTGTGCCTGCACCTAAAAGTAGATATTGTATGGGATTAGTACACACTTGTACTAAGTATGGGTATATGCAAGCACACTCCAAGGACATGCATGAATAAGAATAGCTCTTTCCTAACAACATGATTTAAGTCAAGTCAGTGGACTTGCCAAATTTGGATTAGGAAAGTCAGTGGATTTGCCAAATTTGGATTAGGAAAGTCATGCCATGAGAGTAATATGCATCATCATACTTATCATTTGTAACGACCCGGATTGTTTAATCCAAATCGCCACCGGCGTCATTGAACTCTCAGAGGTCGCAGACAAGCCTCATCTTGCATTCATCACATTCATCTAGTTAAATTTGCGGAAACTTTACAACTTTTTACATGTATGAAGTTTACTTAGACTTCATATAGTCATTACATATTTACATCATATACTAAGCTCAACATAAGACAACAACCATCTATCATAAAGAATCTATTCGAAACTGAAGATGAATATATCCTAAATAGTTTTCCAAACACGGCCTTATTACAAAGCTTCAGAATGAAAGTACGAAACAAACGCTAGGGACAACATCCCCTAGGTATGTCTAAAACTAAGGCTAGACTAAGTCTGTATCATCCTCGAAATCAGGAGGACCTGCCAAATAGTTTGGAGAAACGCTGTTGTCCAAACCGTTGCAAGAGTCGTCAATCTGTCCCTTAACCTACGTCTATAAAATAGTAAATAGTAGGGGTTAGTACACCACTTGTACTAAGTATGGCTGTATGCACACATACACATAAGGCTATGCATGATCAAAGAAAGCTCTTCCTAAACAACTTGCTATTTCTGGAGAGCCTAGTCACTAGACTTTCCTAAATCGTTAGTTGTGAATTGTGGTATGCATATGATGTATTTTAATGCATTCAAAGAACACAACTCATTTTCTATATGATTACAAGAAATTAGTATCATCAACATAATTTTAGAACAACTCGGGAGAAGATTTGAGATTTTGATCCTCTTAGGCCGAGACCTCCTCTTTGTACGCTTAGATTATTTTTCAGTCTTTTTCTTCTTCTTATTGTGTAGTTAAATAATTCTTTTGGTCCTAGGTTTTACTTACAAGTGCAATGATTCATTGTAGTCCCATACCCACAATGAATCAAGTAAGTAATTCAAGAGATTAAGGAAATGACTTAACTACAATTTGGGGCATGAATATATTTATAAGTCAATACTTATTGACTATA
Organism: Solanum lycopersicoides; assembly: GCA_022817965.1. NCBI lineage: Eukaryota > Viridiplantae > Streptophyta > Magnoliopsida > Solanales > Solanaceae > Solanum > Solanum lycopersicoides. Next base: position 47,564,566 of record CM040625.1, on the reverse strand, counting down.
CGCATTCTTTAGAAGATTGCATAATGTGCATAGTTCTTGGGGCATATCATTAAAGCTTATGATCTCTCTTACTTTGGGCATGAATGCTTTATAAACCAATCTTTAGTGACTATTCCTATTATTGTATTATTGGCCTAATGTAAGAAGTCATTATAAGCCAATCTTATTTGGCTAATATCTTTTGCCAATTATATAATGTCATTATAAGCCAATTTATTTGGCTTTATCATTTTCATAACATAAGGATTCATTATTAGCTATGCCCTTTACTTATTGTAAACTTTATTGGACACGATTTGACTATCCTTACAACAAGTTATTCATTACATCAAGTATTCATTACATTTCATAAGTCATTCTCTATTGATTATGCCATTGTATTCATTACTTTCATGTTTTATATATTATACATTTCATATACACGAGACCTTGGAATCGTTGATATAGCATTAAGACATCTCAAGTGAGGACCCAACATATGGGACGTCAACCCGAGGGCCTTCTTTAGCAAACACAGAGTCTGCTTCATTCATTCACTCGTACTTCACATAATTAATTTCATTCATTCGTAGGCTGATGTAAACACCAGCTATACCTAGGATGAAGTTTAAGACTCTCATCGGGATCATGAAGTGCATACCAAGAATGACCTCATGTCATTACTTGAATTTGATTTCACCTCCTGATTGTCTTGCACAAACACCTTCGGTATCGTTCATTTCATTATCTTTCATACTTTGAGGAACTCCAACCTTAACCGACATAGATCATGTGAGCATCATGAAATCCGGTGTCTTTCCCACACCGAAAAGAAGTGGAGTCACTGGCCAAGGTGAAACCAAAACATCCCTAGCTCGCTTAGGTGGAAAACCACTGGCTAGTTCCCTATGTTGGCAGCATAGTTCAAAGACTAGGAGATTTAGGGAGACCCATACCCACCTTGGTGGACAGTCTCATCTCATGAGAATTACGTGAACTTCCTCCCTTCCCGAAAGAAGGCATCACCACTCATAACTAGCCTATCGGTGCTCAGTTTAAAGTTCCTATTTACATTCAACTCATAGATCATCGAAGCTTGTTTCTAGCATGAGGTAGTCATAGCTCATTAGATGATTTCTGATCTCTTCTTTACGTATTAAGTGTGAATTGTCCTTACACTTACATATAGAATGTGATTGAGATTTATTTACTCTTTTGATGACTTGTCATTCTTACTTTACATTGATGAAATGTGAATTGTCCTTACATATCATCCTTACTTTACATTGATGAATGTGAATTGTCCTTACATATCATCCTTAGGTGTTAATGAGACTAGTCTCACACATTCTAACACCTTCATTCGTGAGTATTCTTTTAACAAATTAGCTTTGGTGTAAGTAAGACTTGTCTGACTTCCTTTAACACCCCATTCTGGTCACTTACTTAATTTAGACCCCTTTAATTATGTTATAACTCACGTTACTTACTTACTTTAGTGTAGTAGATTCATATCATCGTTTATGGACGATGAACACTTCATTTAATGAGTTTCATAAGTTTATATGTCATTCTTTTAGAGCATGTTGGGAGTTGTCCCAATGAATGGCATGCCCTTGGTTATGGGTTCATTGAATTATTTTAGAAGTTCTTATATTATCATTTGATACTCTAACTACACAAGATTGACATATGATTAGTATTGACATAAACAATTGGCTATAGACTTCATAACTTCTTTGTTGGCATACGCCAAAGTTATATTCATTCATGCTTACATTATTATACCTTATTCATTACCCAATGCAATTATTAATCATAACATTATATCCATTTGCATGCATCCCTTTTAGACAATGTATTGTTAGCCATTTTATTGGCATAAGCCAACAATCACTCAAATTATGATTTCATGGAGATCTTTTTAGCCAATCTTATAAAATAACTTTAGGCATACCGTTTTTAAACATCTTGGACATCATCATATTAGCATTTGATGAATATATCATCTTCATATCGTCATATTAACAGCAAGCATGCACAACAGACCGTAACATCTTCATACATAATATTTCGGATATATCTTTAACATAGTATCATTCTTTTAATTCACATAATAACACTTAGCATCAAACGAGTCCAATTAATAGGTTCATTCAATCATTATTTAATCAAAAACCATACACATTAAGATCAGCCAGCACCACAGACAAACAACATGATTTCTAACCTATTCAACATTGAAATCGTAACAAGGATACTAGGGAAAGGAGTTCGACAAGAACGACGGGAAACAACCCTAGTTTTCAAGATCTTTGAATCATTCGAAAGAAATTTCTCTTGGAGAAAGAAGTCCAGGAGAGATACCCATACCTTATGTAGAATTTAATCTACGAATACCACCTTGAATGAAACCTTGAATAAACCTTGAAATCGCCCTAGAGAAATCGATCAATTTTCTGCCTTTTTCTTGCGTTCGTTGCTTACTGTTTTTCCGTCCTTTTTTTTCTATGAGTTTGAACGTGATTTTTAGGTTTAAGAACTGATCTTGAATTATACAACTTAGTTTTAATAATTTAATTAAATAAATAAATTAACTAATTACTAAAAAGCCCCTCGTAAGTTTACTAAACATAGGGGAACATAACACTTAGTCAAATCTGGAAATTGGTGTTGACTATGGTTTTGGTCAACATTTTGACTTTATATTAATTAATTAAATTCTTAATTTAATTAATTTAGGGACCTAGGGTAAGTACTAAAGTACCCCTAAGTCATTGGAACAAAAATTAACCCTTTTGGACCATCCTAGGTTAAGTTCCTAGGTTAAGTACTAGGATGTTTCTTGAGTTGTACTAGGTTAGTGTAAGAATTTCGTTTTGATCATTTAAACTAATTAATTAAATTACTAATTTAATTAATTAGGTGACCTAACGTAATTACTAAAGTACCCTTAAGTCGTTAGGACCATAACCAATCCTTTGAACCATCCTAGGTTAGGTACTAGGTTGTCTTTTTCTTGTTTTAACCAAAATCTGGAAATTGCTTTGTGATTTCGGTTTTGCCCCTTTAAATTAATTAATTATGTCGCTAAATTAATTAATTAAGTAGCCTAGGGTAATTACTAAAGTACCCTTAAGTTGTTAGGATCTTAACTAATTCTTTGGACCATCCTAGGTTAGGTACTAGGTTGTCCCTTTCTTGTCTTAACCAAAATCTGAAAATTTCCTTTGTAGTTTCGGTTTTAGCCCTTTTAAATTAATTAATTAAGTTTCTAAATTAATTAATTAGGTAACCTAGGGGAATTAATAAAGTACCCCTAAGTTGTTAGGACCATAACTAACCTTTTGGACCATCCTAGGTTAGCTACTAGGTTGTCTCTTCAACTAGTACTAGATTAGTGTCAACACGGTTTAATCCTAGGTTGTCGGGTGCACTAATGGGTCCATTTCGGTTAGTCCTAGGTTATTTATCTATTTAGGACAGTTAGTTAAGACCTAGAGTTGGTTAGGATGTTAGGCCCCACATGGAGTGGTCCCTTGTGCACGTTTTTCCCCTAACTACCCTAACCGAATTCGGTTAGGGTGGTCCCCTCCTTTGGCAGCTTCTTCACATGTCTTGCACATGTGATTGCACATGTGTTGGTTGTACTTTACTAACTAACTATTATTTATGCTTCATTTGGGAATGTTTACTTATTGTCCCAAGGACCCTCACCATGTCCTTGGACACTGCTTAATTTACATGATCATTTTAAATGGTCATGTGTTATTGTGCTAGGCTTGACACTCGGATGCCTAGTACATATTGTGCAGATATTATGAAGCGAATATTTTTAGCTTAGGGTCTTCCTTGTAGGTACATTTCTTGGACAAGCAATCTGGGATTGGGTATGACATACAAAAATGTATTTTACTTGTTCATATATAGAAAATTGGCTAAAATCCCTTAGCCAATTTTTCTATACTATGCCCAATTTTTCTCAATATTGGGCATGGGGGTGCCTATGTACCCCTAATACGTATTCTTAAAGACCTATTGGGCTCTTCAGTAGACATGTAATTTTCCGAAATGTTACATTATTCCCCCCCTTAGGAACATTCGTCCCCGAATGACACTACCCATCATTTAAAATAAAGAGGGTGATTTTCAAAAATACTTTAACATGCTTGAACTTTACTCTTTGTGAATATATGATTCACACTTACTCGGGATAATGCATATTACTCAAGCTTATCTGAAGCTTCATATTTGAGATTGAGGAACTTCCTTCTCAATCACACTTAACTTAATGCACATCACAACTCATGCAACACAAAAATCAGGTCAACATGAATGCAAACATGAACTCATTTTAACTCACATAGTGCAATTATAATACATACGATTATGGACTTACAATACCAAGATCGATTAATGCACTAAAAGTTATGAGTTTCTTTAAACAAAAACCAGACTTAGGAAGAGTATATCTAACCTGAAGAAATGAACAAGTGAGGGTAACGGGATCTCATATCGGCCTCGGCCTCCCATCTTTCCCCCTCAACAAGGGTGTTCCTCCATAACACCTTCACGGTGAGAACCTCCTTTTTCTTCAGTCGCTTCTCTTGATGATCTAAAATTGCAATGTGAACCTCCTCATAAGGAAAGATTCCCAACGACTCCTAACCCCTCTACGTGTAGGATGGACGTTGGGTCGCCTAGACACTTATCAAGCATCGAAACGTGAAACACTAGATGAACAGAAGCCAAGTCATTTGGTAATTTTACCTACTTGCTGTAAGATCTCATAATGACCTATATACCTTGGACTCAACTTCCCTTTCTTACCAGACCTCATATTTACTACGGAAACGCTAGTGGAACATACTCCACTAACTCAAACCTATATCTAAGATAGAATATGGGCAAGCGTCCTCGAAAGCATGAGGGCCTACCAAATCCGGATGAATGCTCCACGTCCGGATAGCTGCAATGTCGCACTGTATGCTCTAACGTCCACCTGTGCCTGCACCTAAAAGTAGATATTGTATGGGATTAGTACACACTTGTACTAAGTATGTGTATATGCAAGCACACACCAAGGACATGCATGAGTAAGAATAACTCTTTCCTAACAACATGATTTATGGAAAGTCAAGTCAGTGGACTTGCCAAATTTGGATTAGGAAAGTCAGTGGACTTGCCAAATTTGGATTAGGAAAGTCGGTGGACTTGCCAAATTTGGATTAGGAAAGTCATGCCATGAGAGTAACATGCATCATCATACTTATCATTTTGCAAACAGCACATAACGTATTGCACATATCATATCACGTAGTTCATATCATTCTTTCATATGCCATTAGACCTTGGAATCATGGACTTGACATTAGGACTTCCCAAAATGATGGCTCAACATATGGGACCTCAACTAGGGAGCCTTCTTTAGCAAACACAGAGTCTGCTTCATTCATTCATACGTACTTCATTTTCATTCATGCATATACTAGTGCAATCACTAGTCATAACTAGGATGTAGTTTAAGACTCTCATCGGGTTTGTTGTGCAATGACCAAGAATAACTTAGTGTCATTACTTGAGTCTAGCTCATCTCTTGATTATCCTATCCTAACACCTTTTGTATCGTTCATTTCATTATGTGCATTCGTTGAGGCGGGCCTCATTCTTTCATTGGGAACTTTAACCTTAAACGACATAGATCATGTGAGCATCATGAAATCCAGTGTGTAATCCCTACACCGAAAAGAGGTGGAATCACCGGCCAAAGTGAACCAAAACCTGCTAGCGTATATAGGGAATCGAACCCTGCTAGATCCCTATATTGGCAGTATAGGTTCAAAGACTAGGAGATATAAGGAGACCCATACTCGGCATGCCAGACAGTCTCATCTTATGAGAGTTACGCGAACCTCCTCCCTTCCCGAAGGAAAGCATCACCGCTCATAGCTAGCCTATCGGTGCTCAGTATAAAGTTCAATTACATTTAACTCATACATCATGGAAGCTGACTTCTAGCATGAGGACATCATAGCTCATTAGATGATTTCTCATCTCATCATTAGTATTAAGTATGCATTAACTTCAATACTTTCATCAGAGTGTTCATAGAGACTGGTCTCTTCATTAGCTTTACACTCTCATAGGTGAGTACGTTTATGTAACATTTACTTAGGCTCATTTGAGATTGCTCTCGTCTTTTACATTAGCCTCTTATCATATTGTCACCTCATTCATTAACTTTAACACATTTGCTTTTCATAATTACTCACCCCTTCACGTGAATATTCATTTCATCATATGCCAATGCACTTGGCCATTTAGTGTGGTTCACACTCTTACTTAACCCTTCTAGGGTTACATCATTTCATCACATACATCTTAGGCTCACTTACTTTTAAACGTATGCTAGACTTATGAGTCCACACATACAAGCCATTAGGCTTTATTCATAGTTTGTCTAAGTGATTCATGTTTACCCAAGATTATGTGGTACAAGACTTATGCATCTTGTAGATATGCCAAGATATTGATTTTGATCTTTAGAGGCAGCATTCATTAAATATTTACTTACGTATGACTTATGTGTCAATACGGAATTGGTCAAGGGAACCCGATTTCGAATCCCTTGGACAACACTTAATTTTATTTTAACCTTATAATTGCATTTTTCAAATTTGGGGGACCCTAGTTCGATCCCCATCAACCCCATAATATTTCCTTTCTTTTTCTCCTCTCCTTTTTCGTTTAAGTCAAGGAGGTTGTGGGTTCAATCCCCCACAAGCTCATTATTTTTCTTTTAATTTATCTCTTAACTTTCTCACCTATCCAAGAGGTTGTGGGTTCAATCCCACTCTCCACATTTATTTTCTACTTTATTTTTTCTCCTAACTCTCTCATCCATTCAAGAGGTTGGGGGTTCAATCCCCACTCTCCACATTTAGTTTTCTCCTTTATTTTTCTCCTAACTCTCTCATCCATTCAAGAGGTTTGGGGTTTAATCCCCACTCTCCACATTTATTTTTCCTTTCATTTTTATTAAATTTCTATGTAATTTACATTTGGTGAGGTCTTGGGTTCAATTCCCAATGACCTCACAATTTTTAAATTTTTTTAAAAATTAGTCATTTTGGCCGAGACTACAAATTTCCAGCAAGCTGGAAATTTGGTCTCTTCCAATCCATTTTTCTCTCATTCTTTTGTTGATTTTTTATAGCATTTTGAGTGACATTCAGTCAGCCACCTTAACCTTTTATGAATATCACATTTTTAGCATTTTCACACACGCAAAACACAACATTTAACATATAAATTTCAGGCAGCAAACATAGTCAAATTTTCAGCACACACATGCTCAAAACAGTCAACTTAATACATTTTTCCGGAATATATTTTTCATCCTTTACATGATTTCCTACCACACATTCAACATATAATCACAACCAGACGTAACATTATCTACCAGAAGACATACCAACGCATGCTTTGAATCGTTCAGAGGATCTAATGACAGGGGCATGCAACGGGGACAACCTTAGTTGTAATTACAATACTACCCTTAGCCTGGAAAAGACCATTTTACCCCAAGACCCTCTAAACTTAAGATTACCCCTTTTTAAGTCTGGTTAAGACTCATCCGGGTAAATCTTCATATTCGGGTGCCCTACATGGCTGGACCCAACCTTTCCTAGCTCAACTAACTCACCAAGTTAGTTGGCTTGTTTTTTGCAGAGGTTCAGAGGTCTGGTTCTACGCGCATCAATTCGTGTGAACCCGATCTAATCTAGGCATTCTAGATACGTTAGACATTACTTAGCATAGTCATTTTTAGGGTTGTTACATCTATAGGATCTCTTTAGTGTGTGTGTAAGGGGTTGTATGGGAGTTTGCTTCACAACTCACTCAAGTGAGACTTAGAATCACCTTTGGTAGAAGAATCTTACATTTATGTTTATGATGCTTGTAAGTGTGTGTGTGACTCATTATAGGTAATCTTGAGGGTCGTTTAGGCACATCTAGAGAGGGTGTATGGGCGGTCTCTATTTGTGTGACTTAAGTGAATCTTCGGATAACTTTTAGTGAGGGAATTACATGCTAGGAAGTGTTAAAAGGGAAGACAAGAGAATTCACTGTAACAGTGAATTGAACTCACTGTAATGTGAGTTCTAAAAATGTAGTTTTTGGTTAAATGTTATCTTATGTTTTTCTAAGTTGATAAATGTTGTTCTTATGATTATAATATGATTTCCAAATGAAAATATGCATATTTTCAATAAATGTCCGTTTTCATGATTTTTATGCATAAGCCATACTTAGTACATGTGGTTGTACTAATCCATGCTTTTATCTATACAGTGCTTGGTAGGTGAAGAGCTTTTGGGAAGAAGACTTGGACTTAGAAGATCGTTCAAGAGAAGTTGAAGTATGTTCTCACTTGACTCGAGGGCATATATGTCCTTTATGTTTCTAATGAAATTTTGTAATAGACTTATTAGTACTATGTTTTCTATATTCGTATGGGCCGTGTCCCAAGTACTCTTGTGTCTAAGATGATGAGATTGAGACTTAGTATTTCCTATTACTTCTATATGAAAAAGTTTTAAAGACTATGATATTGTTTTATGAAAAGTTTTAATTCTGCACTACTTTTCATTATGTTTATGCGATGAATGATATGAGAGGCTTGTATGAGACCTCCGAGAGGTTGAGTACGCACTGTCGCGATCCAAGGTTTGCGCCATCGATTCTAGGGTGTGGTCTCGGGTTGTGACAGAAAGACTATTCGAATGTTTGTAAAAAATTTTAATTCCGCACTACTTTTCATATATGCATACGCGATGAATGATGCGAAAGGGTTTGTACAAGACCTCCGAGAGGTCAAGTACGGCGGTTTCACTCCGAGAGTGCCATATCTTCTAGGGTATGCTCTTGGGAAGTGACAACTTCCAAGTGGGAACATTCATTACTTGAGTCAAACCACCCGACTTTTGATGCTCGGCCTTTACTTGTTGGCAATTTGGACACCTAGCCACAAACTCCGCTATGTCCCTTTCCAAACCATCCCACCAGTAGACCTCTTTAAGATCACGATATATTTTGGTGGAACCCAGATGAATAGTATATCGGGACCTATGAGCCTCTTCTAAAATTGTCCCTCTTAAATTATGAACATCCGGTACGATCAATCTACCTTGGTACCTAAGCACACCATTCCCCCTTGGGAGAATGAATCATTATAATTACTAAGTACCAATTCCTTCAACTCCATCAATAGAGGATCAAGATGTTACTTAGAATTCACCTCAACCACTAAAGATGATTCGGAATTGTGATGAACCATAACACCTCCGTTTGGAGAATCTTCCAACCGAACACCCAACCAAGCCAACCTATGAACATCTTTAACTAGCTCTTTCTTACCTTCCTCAATATGAACCACACTACCCATGGTCATACGACTTAGAGCGTCCACAACCACATTGGCCTTGCCTGGGTGGTAGAGAACACTCATGTCATAATCCTTCAAAAGTTCCAACCATCTTCGTTTTCGAAGATTCAAGCCCTTTTGGGTAAACACGTATTGAAGACTCTTGTGGTCGATAAATACATCCACATGGACCCTATAAAGATAATGCCTCCAATTTCAAGGCAAACACTACGACCACTAATTCAAGGTCATGAGTTAGATAATTCTTCTCATGCACCTTGAGTTGTCTAGAGGCATAAGCTACCACCTTACCATGTTGCATGAGGACACAACCCAAACCTACTCAAGAAGCATCACAATACACCACAAACCCTTTGGTACCGTCCGGTAATGTCAACACCGTAGCGGAGGTAAGCTTATCTTTCAACTCTTGGAAACTTCTCTCACAAGCTTCCGACCACTCAAACTTAAATTTCTTTTGGGTAAAGGTTTTCAAAAGAGTAGCGATAGATGAATACCCATCAAAAAATCTCCTATAATACCCGACTAAACCCAAGAAACTTTGGATTCAAAGGTCTAGGCGAATTTTTAACCGCTTATGTTTTCTTCGGATCGACCTACCCTCACTTTAAATAATGTGACCAAGAAAATCAACCGATCTCAACAAAAATTCCCACTTACTATATTTAGCAAAGAGTTTGTGTTCCTTGAGGACTTGCAATGCTACCCCCAAATAGTCCATATGTTTATCCTCACTCTTAGAATATACCAAGATATCATCAATGAAGACAATTACAAAGGAATCAAGGTAATCTCGGAACATTCTATTCATAAGGTACATGAAAGTCGTTGGGGCATTAGTTATAGCAAATGACACAAGGAACTCATAATGACCATACCTAGTTTGGAAATCCGTTTTAGGTATCTCTTCACCGCTCATCCTGTGTTGGTGATACCCGGACCTCAAGTCAATTTTCAAAAAGTAGCTTTCCCCTTGAAGTTGGTCAAACAAATTATTGATCCTAGGGAGAGGATACTTTTTCTTTATGGTAACCTTATTTAGTTGACGGTAATCAATGCACATCCTAAGAGATCCGTCCTTCTTCTTTACAAACAACACCAGAGCACCCCAAGGAGAAATACTAGGTCTTATGAAACCCTAGTCAAGTAAATCATTGAGTTGAAGCTTTAGTTCTTGCAACTCGGCCGGATCCATCCGATAAGGAGGGATTGAAATAGGTTTTGTATCCGGCAACAAGTCTATGCCGAAGTCGATCTCTCGTTCGGGAGGAAGTCTGGGCAAGTCATTGGGGAAGATTTCTGGAAAATACCTCACTACGGGTACCGACTCTAATTGAGGAACCTCGGATTCAAGGTTCTCGAACCTCACAACATGGTAGACACACCCTTTAGAGATCATCTTACAAGCCTTTATACACGAAATGATTCGACCTCTAGGGATTGAGTTACCCCCTTCCATTCTAAGACAGTTTCATTAGGAAATTGGAACTTAACTACCATGTCCTACAATCAATGGACGCAAAACAAACATGTAACCAATCCATCCCCAATATGACATCAAATTCTAACTTATCATGCTCTACCAAATCGACCAATGTAACTCTATTGGCAATATTATGGAAAAACTCTTATAGACTATTTTAGCAACAACGGAGTCACCAACCGGGGTAATAACCAAAACATTTTCAATTAGAACATCAGGTAACACATTAAAATTTCTAGCTAGTAATGGAGTTACAAATGATAACGTAGCACCGGGATCTAGTAAAACATAGACATTAATGGAGAACACTTGTAACATACCAGTGATGACATTGGGAGACTCCTCTTGGTCACCCCTACATCGGAGAGAATAGAAGCGATTCTTCTTAGCAACATCATGATTGGGAGCACTTGCTTGTGCTTGAGCAATTTCTCATCCTTGAGCCTTTATCATAGGACAATCCCTCTTCATGTAGCCTCTCTTACCACAACTATAGCAATTTTCCGTGCTAACTAGACATTTGCCTTCATGTTTTCTACCACACTTAGCACAATTAGGCTTCCCAACATTGGGAACACTACCTTTCCCCTCTTGAGGCTTGGGTGTAGACCCTTTACCTTTGTTGATCCTTGGAGTTGTAGAGGGGCTTTGATTAAGGAACCTTTTGCTGAATCTTGGCTTATCTTGTACCTCAATTCTAACCTTAGAAGAATTTCCATCTTCGTCCCTTGTCCTCTTAAATTCCTTACCAACTTGCTTAAGCTTTTGTTCCTCAATTTGTTTGGCATGAACCATAAGTCGAGAGATGTCCATACTAGGAATAAAAATAGCCGAGCTACATTCATTTACCACAAGATCGGATAACCCCATATCAAAGTTGTTCATCTTAGACCTAGAATCTACCTCCATAGTAGGAGCATACTTGGATAGTTGAGTGAACTTGAGACTATACTCTTTCACACTCATACCCCCTTGGCGTAGGTTGATGAATTCTTGCATTTTCCTCTCCCTTAGTTCCAAGGGAAAGAACCTATCAAGGAAATCCATCTTGAAAGCTTCCCAAGTAATCCGACCCTCTCTAACCGGCCTCTCATCATTCCATTGCTCATACCAAACTTGAGCCACAACCTTGAGTTGGTAGACGGCTAGCTACGTCTTTTCTTGTGAAGACACTCTCACAGAATCTAGTACCTTGAACACTTCATCAATGAACCCTTGCGGGTCCTTCTCCACATTGGAGCCAAAGAAAGTAAAGGGATTCATCCATGTGAAATCCCTTAACCTAGATGCAGTGGTGCTAGCATTGGGGTTCACTCGAATCCTAGTATCCCTAGCAACTTCAGTAGCCAACACTTGAGTGAAGCTATGAATGGCCGCCCTTATCTCAACATTAGACATAGCCCTTTTTGTAATAGGAACTTGAGGGTTTAGAGAAGCTTGAGGGGGAGCTGCCTCATTCACATTCTCCTCTTCGGACCTTTGAGCGTTGTTCCTTCTTGTATTCATTGCCTATAAGAAAAAGAAAGGGATTAGAAGATAAGGACCTGTAGAGTTAAGACTTTAGAGGCACACCTTCATGATACAAACAAGGCGACAGAATTTCCTAAGCATCACATAGCCTCTCATTGATAAGTGTGGCGCGCTTCACACCCATGAACAAGACTCTACGTAAAAGTGGTTTAGTGAGACATCATCCTAAGATGATTCAACCTCATGCTCTGTTACTAAGTTTTTCACGACCGGGGAGCACCCCCTAGACGTAACAGGCATCTTCGTCCTCGAAGAGGACTTAGACTAGGCCTTAGCATTCGTCATTAATCATCATAGGTCAAAAATGCAGAAATTTTTTAAACTTTTACATAGTGAAGTATACTTAGACTTCTCGCTTATCATATATGGAGTTTATATAAACTCCTCGCTTTTGAAGATTACATAGGCTTCCCATTTATGCAATATAACCAATCCATAAAATAGTCTAATAATATTGTCTCACATTAAAACCATCTAATAGAGAATTACAATATTGGGCATAGCCCTTACCTTAATAGAATATGCCATATATAGGCTTACAACAATAGTCTCAAATGATAAAGGAAAGAATAATTGTCTTTAAACATAAGCATACTATTAAGGTAGAAAAAATGACACCATCCTCGAACTTTGAGGACTCACCAACAACTTGGGGAAAAGTCCAAGTCTTCTTGCAAAGTGGCCTAGAAGCTCTTCAATGGACGGAACCTACAATGTTGGGAAAAAGGGAAGAAATATGGGTTAGTACAAACCACATGTACTAAGTATGGATCCTAGGCATAAAATCATCAATACATGAGAAAAAAAGACAATTTAGCCAAACCATGCTTAATATAAAATGCACATACAAAGAAATTTCATAAGTCAACCCAACATGATATTAACCCAACACATAAGCAACCCAAACAATACGTGTGCAATGCCAAGAATAGAACCCCATAACTCTATTCCAAGCTAAGTATCACATTAAGTCACCTACTACATGCATACAAAATAACATCATACTTTGTCATAACATGCTTGATTCATAAGATCATATCTAACTTGACATGCATAACATATAATCAACTTAATCATAAAAGAACACTAATAGAACCATTCATTAGGATCCCACATGTGCAATGTGTAAGAGAAGTCTCATACCCTCCCTCACACTATGTAGTAACCTTTATGACAAGCCCTAATAATAGTTCACATACATGACCTGGTCATTTACTTTTACATTAGGGAAATAAGTGCAATAACCGACATGAGACCATGTGAGCTACATGGATTCCGGTGTTCTACTCCCATACCGAAAAGAGAAGGTTAACACTTGACTAAGGTTTAACCTTTCGTACATAACTATCTAGGTGGGTCCACTAAGCTAGAGTCCTATGTGGGCACATAGTTAACGGTAAAGGAGATTGCTATTATAAAGCTTGACTTTCTAGAGTGGAGGTTTCCATCTCATGAGACAACACATATCTTAGGAATTAAGACTTTCTAAACGTGAGGAAACCCATGTGGGAGGATGGACTTGCTAAACGTGAGACCTCCATCTCATTTACATGCCCTTCCGGTGCTAAGCATTTATTCCCTTTACTAATCATCATACCCATCATACAAGTTCACATTAGTCTCTTTTAGACCATTATGTGAACAACTCATCATAATAGCTCATAGGTTTTCATAAGTGAGAACTATCCTTTTACTTTAGAAACCACATACAAGTGAGTAAACCTTTCCCTCAACACTTCATTATAATCATAAGGAACTACTGTCAATCATATAATAATCATACCGTAACATGCATACATACTTCATAGTTAATTCAATAGTCTAGGGTTAATGATGAGGAATACTTGTTATCAACATCACAACCACACATTAGACATAGAAACATTACTAAGTAACTCATACTTTATAATTGAATTCTAGAAGAATCATTCTTTGTACCTTCTTTCCCTTTCATTGCATTTATACTTTAATTACAAAGGAATGCATAAATCAATGCATAAACAAGGTAAATTCAAGAAGTAATACATAACAATTATCAATCTTCATAATCATGTACTCATCATACTCCACCATTACCATATTGTTGAAAGATATAGTGAGTTTAGGGAAGAACCAGGGTCCAAGGGGAAATATCTAGTCATTAACTACAATTGACCATCAATACTTAGTTAAAAATTATAAAAGACCATAATTCATCATAATTGAATATCAATTTCGTTTTGAAAAGAGGACCCATGTCTAGATTTAGACCCTAGTCTTGGGGAAGTTTGAAAACCATAGTTGAAGGAGCCTCTTGGGGAAAGGATCCCAAGAGTGAAACAAATCATACCTTAGGGATGATCTTGCACGAATTTGAGATGAAATCCTTGGTTAATTCGTCCTCTCTTGAAGCTCTAGTGTTCTTCAATGGAGGTTTGAGTTTGGGGAGAGAGAAAGTAAGTAGAAGTTAGAGTGATTTGGGTTTGGGAAATAATAGGGTGTTAGGTTAGTTAATTGACTTAGGGTACTTATATACTCCTTAATTAAATAATTATAACCAACCTAAACCCCTAATTAATTAATCAATCAATTCCCTAACCACTCCTAACTAACCGACTTTAGGATAATAAAATGGAGTCTCAAACGACGAGACCCCGTCGATGCCCTGTAGACCAAAACAACGACACCATACTGGTGATCTTTGGTTTTGGTCATAGAGGTAATTTTGGAGACTTTTAAAAATTTGACCAAGTTTCAACCAACGACTCTAAAGGACGGAGCATTGTTCAAACTGTGGATCATTGTTTGTGCTCGTGGTTGCACACTGTCAAATGGGGCAGTTTTGGGGTCAATGGATGTTTCCTTCTCAAGGACCCTTAGGGTGGTCCTTAGGATTCGTACCCAAAATTTCGACCCTAAAAACACTCTAACACATGTTTAACACATTTTTACCAAATTTGACTAAATTCCGACTCTTAAAACCCCTTGAAACATACCAAGGCACACAAACTTAACTTTTACAAATCTCCGGATGTCATGGTTGTTTATTGACGTTTTGACTCTAACACTTCCTAATTTGTTTCATTACATTATTTTAGGCTTATAAACATTGTTTTAAGGCTTGGTTCATATAGTGAGGCTCTAGACTAAGTCATAGACTTTCAGAGTTTTACAGTAAATCATTTTTAGGGCACACATTATTGAGATCTCTAAAGTCAACACAAACTCGAATTTGACCATTCTTCTTCATCATAGGAACAATACTTGAAATTCATGTAGGATATTTAACCTCACGAATAAATCGTGCCTCAATGAGTTTATTAATTTCTTTTTCTATCAATGTAACCATGTCTTGCCTAAAATGTCTTTGAGCTTGCTTAACAGGACGAGACCATTTTTGGCTGCCAATTAATGGACCGATACTTTAGAATTCAATCAAGGTATTTCTTTATAACTCAAAGCAATGACATCCCTATATACTTTGAGTATATTTATATAAGCGATTTCTTCATCAACTTTTAGAAATGCAGTCAAGTAAGTTGGCCTTGGGTCTTCATTGGTCCAAGTTAACTTCCTTCAAAGGATCTATTGTGATCTTTACTCCTTCTTCAAGTTCCAGTGGAACATCTCCAACATCTTCCTTTTCCAAAGGATCATTGTCATTGAAAGATATATGACAACACGAGACAATATCTTCTATCTCTTCATCAATCTTCATTTGAGGCAAATAATCGTACTTATTTTGGACTGTAACATGATTTGAAAAGACTACACTTTCTTAATCTTCCTCGTGCTCCTTGGTTTAAACCAGAGTGTAAGCCTTTGCCTTGAGTTCCTTTTTACATAAAATTACAAGTTCCGCTTGTTGACTAATTCTACAAGGAATCAAACTTATGAAATCCTTTCGAATTAAATGTGAAGTAGGCATGTAACTTTTAAATAACTTCTCAAATTTTTGTTATTCTTTTTCAATGGACCAAACCTCTCAAACTGAGAAGTTCTTGCATTTGATTCTCCAAGTCGATCAAAGACGGAAGGCTTTTTATCGTGAGTAGTGACCTCATTTTCAAAAGTTATATGGTTATTGTTGGCCCTTCTTATGAAAATGCAAATTAGTGGCGGTTGTCTATAACCTAGGCCTTCACATACTTGCCTAGTTGTATCTTTTAAGGGAAGTTTCCCTAGAGCTAATGGCTCATTAAGGTTGTATCCCGCCTCCAAAAATAACTTGTAAGCATTGGGATCAAAACCTTCTCTTGTGCGTTTTGGAGGGAGTGCCATATCTCGCACTTAATTTTGAGCGATTGACTTTTCTGGCAGCTTTTAAGACAAGTTTATTGCATCAATCTGTCTGATAGGATGAGTGAGCCCTATCGATGCATTTTCCTGAAGGTTAGATGATTGATATTCTTCTTTCTTCACTTTTAGAACATAGCAAAGCCTAGAAGTCAGTTTCTTCTTCAAAGACATGATCTTCCCTTCATTAAGAATGGGACAAGGGTCTAGTGTTTATTTTCACCTTTTCGACAGCCGTATCAATTATTTTTCTTGTAATCTTATCAGAATTTATTGATTTTACATCATTAGATTTGGCCCCTTTAACAACATAACTTCCCAAATAGAATTTCACATCGACAAGGTGTGTCTCAATTTCGGTGAAAGGATTATCATCTTTAACTATATTCCTTTCAATTCCCCCTTCAAGATATTTGAAACATTGATAGTAAGAAGATGATACAATTCAATTCTCATGTACCCAAGGTCGGCCAAGTAATATATTGTATTATGTCTTTGCATAGATCACATGCATCCATGCGCTTGATCGCAAATCTTCCATGTGGATCTCTAATTAAATAGAGCCTATGGACCTTTGCACCCTTGATTAAATCCTTGTATCAACAGATGACTTTCACTATGTTCCTCAGTCTAGATGCCAAGTTCCTTCAACGTGTGAATATGCATTATGTTAACTCCAGATCCTTCATCTATTATGATTATACTTATCTTCTTCTCTGTCACATGACCCACCATATACAAAGGACGATTGTGTAGCGTTTCACCAAATAAAAGATCATTATCTGTAAATGTGATTTTAGTATCACATGCATGTGCTTCTTGGTAAGAAGGTTCAATAGATTTTTCAGTAGATGAAAGAGACAACATTGCTGAGATTTCCTTTGTTGGTTTTTCTTCGTCACTAGTAGACACTTTTTGTGAGGATTCAATTGTTGTTCCTTCTTTTCTAGTAGGAGGCACCTTTATTATTTATTCTTTATCAGCATTGAAACATGATGCCTCGACATTGTCTTGAATAGACTTTATGTCGAACGAGCTTGGTAAGAATTCCTTTAGAGTCACAGGACGTCGGGTTTTTTGGTAGTGATGCACTTCCACCATTGTCCTTTTTGAGCGCTTGATTGATTCTTGCTTCTATAATTTCTTCACCATTCTCCGTCTAATCGGTTGCTTGGATAATTCTTTTCGTAAGCTTGCTTTTTGCGTCTTCGCTTAGCTACAAGAACCCAACCTTCTTCACTATCTATATCAACTTACTACTCCAATGACTCTTCTTCATGATTTTCAAAGATATATATTTGGACCGGATCGAGTGAGCCAAATGTGATTGAGATCTGGTTAGAACTAGCCTTCTCATAATCAAGGACAATTTTATTTTCGGTAACCAATCACATCACTCTATCCTTGAAGACAAAACATTTTTCAAGAGGATGAATCACAAGTCTATGATACTTGCAATAATTTAGGTCATCAGCTTCTCCAGCTTCATTGGGTCGCTTCATCTTTGGAATGTCAATGAGCTTTAACTCGAGCAACTGATAAAAAAATTCATAATCCAAGAAGGGATACTTTTTCCTTGCATCTCCCTTAGTGTCGACTTTTGATTTGAACGTGCCTGGTAAGCTGTTCTCATATTTTGCTTTATTCCCTCATTCGTGGTGAAATTTGCAGGCGACACATTAACAATCATGGATTCTTTGTTATCATTACTAGGAACAAATTTGCTCCATCTCTTGGGTTCCTACTTATCTCTTCCTTTGCGAGGATCATGGACAAACGTCACATCTTTTTCTGAATGAGGACATGCTCAACTCCATTTCATGAGATTGATTAGCTAGATCTTCAAAGGATTTTGGTTTCATTCCTTATAAGATGTAAAAAATCTCACATTGTATTCCTTGGATACACATTTCGATTGCAGAAACTTCACTTATCCTATCCTTGAAATTTAGGCTCGTGTTTCTCCATCGATTTATGAAATCTAAAACCAGTTCATCCTTACTTTGGCGATTATTCATGAGTCCTACCATGCTCACCGTATGCCTTGTGCAATATAAGTGATTGAGAAACTCATGCTCTAGTTGCTCCCAACTATCAATAGAATTAGGTTCAAGATTCGTGTACAATTCAAAGGAATTTCCTTTTAGTTGAATCCCCCAATAATATGTTGATAACTTATGTGGCTTTATGTTGAATCCCCCAATAATCATAAATTCCCCTAGTGGGTATTGATTGATGTAAGTAGAGTATGATAGAACTATGCATGTAGTAATTGAACTACTTGAATTATGTTATCATCCATGTCTAATGTAGTAATTCTAGATGTGTTGATGGATTGTGATCTATGGTCCTTCAAAGGCACAATATGAGAATTAGGCATGAATATGAGATTTATGTATATGCTTTTAGATCACTTTGAGAATAAAGTGAACATGATTATGATCTAGTTGGTGTGTTGCTGGATGATTATCCTCATGTAAACACTCATGTATGAATATGATATGATGTGAAATATTTTCTCACAATATGATGATTCTAAGTTTGAAAGGTTATTTTCACATACTGTATCTATGAGCTATAGTATGAATTATGTAGGATTTAGTGTCAAGACATTATTCCATGAATATGAACTTAAGTCAAGACTTAATATCTAATATATGAGAATAAATGCTTAGCACCAGGTGGATATGAATATGATATGGAAGCTTATACGATAGTTGAGTCCGGCTTACCAATGAAGCTTTTACACTAGTTGAGTCCGGCTTTTCAAATGGATTCCTTCTACCATAGTAGAGTCCGGGTTCGCAAAGTATGTTGCTCATGAGATGGAAACCTTTTACCTTAGTTGAGTACGGGTTTCTAGAAGCAATCTCCTTATCTCATTAATAATATGCCCACATATGTCTTTAGCTAGTGGATCCACCATAGCTAAGAGTATCATTCTACCTTAGGCAAGTAGGACAACCCCTTTTCGGTGCGGGGTAGTATTGAATAATGCTATCAAAGACACATAATTCAGTTCTGAGACTCAACAATCATAATCCAGCATATAACCCAGTTAAATGAGTTAGATTTGAATTCCACAAGGAGCGGTACGTGTTTAAGATTCAAGAGTAAAGTGTGAACATTTTCAAAATCAGCCACAGGAATAGACAATATCGAATAAAAAAATAATTAAAATTAAGAGGTGACATGAATGTCAAATAAGGGGTTTTTGATTTGAAATTATAAAGCACAACAACAGCAAATAACACAAAAACAACTATAATGAGATGGGTTCTTGGATGTGATTTTATTATAGGCTAAATAGACAAATGGGTAATTGCAAATTTAGGAAGTATCTGAATATTAGTGAATAAGCTAGACTTTAGATGGGATAAAATTTCTCTCGTACAATTTACCTCGAATCAGGTCGATTCAATCCAACAAGGACAAGCATTCTAAGGCATACCATCCGAACGTCATGGACGTTCTTGGTCGATTGAACTCCAAACTTAACAGAACTTCACAAACTGCCTAAGGATACTAAACTAACTCCGTTTAACTTAAAGTCGACTCAAGAGACAACCATGAGGATCTAGTTCACCTTAGTTCATTTTGGGGCGTTATATTCTCCCCCACTTGGAATAACATTCGTCATCGATGACACTTAAATTTTAAGAACAACAAGGACTCTCTTAGCATCATACAATACACTTAGATTATGATCAAAACACCAACAATCAAAGCATCAACGAGAAAGAAACATCATTTCACACTTTCAACACTTAGCAACATAGGCAACTTTCGCTAAACTTCACAAAGTCAAAACTCAACCTTAAACTTCTTTTATGGAGGAACTACCTTCTCCAACGTTAAAGATGATCATAAACAATACTTTTACACACATTGAAACTAAAATTCAAGACAAAACAATTTTCTTCAAAAGATCAAAATTTTTACAGTGAAGTTCACTGTGTTCACTGCCAAGCTACCAAATTTTTTCGAAAATTCATTCTTTAAGCAATTCATCAAGATGACATGATCATATGAACTATGAAACCATATAAACTCAACTCATAACACAAAAGCAATAATAAAAAAGAGTTGAGACTTACCAAAACCATCAATCCGGATTAATTATTCTTTCTAGCCCCCATCCCATAGGAAGGGTTCTTCTTGGGAGCATTAGGATCTAGGGAAGCTTGATTGATATCTCTCCCCCTTGATTTAAGATTTGTGCAGTCCCTCATCTTGTGGCCCTTATTACCACATGCAAAACAACCATCCGTTCCGGCAAGACACTTACCCCCATTTTGCTTG
Organism: Solanum lycopersicoides; assembly: GCA_022817965.1. NCBI lineage: Eukaryota > Viridiplantae > Streptophyta > Magnoliopsida > Solanales > Solanaceae > Solanum > Solanum lycopersicoides. The sequence continues at coordinate 47,543,549 of CM040625.1, read as the reverse complement.
CCACAAGTAGGGCACCTAGCCCTTTCATAGGAATGACCACCACCTTGAGAAATTTGATTTGGAGCCCTATATTTGTTTCCCATAGATGAATCTTGGGGATAAAACCTGTTCTTAGGCCTTTGGTGACTAGAATCATCCGACCTAGGTCTCTTACCCTCTTGCCTTATCTCCCTAATTTTGGACTCCTCAATTTGTTGCGCATAAACCATGAGCCTAGAGATGTCCATCTCATTAAGAAGCATTGCCATACGATACTCTTTTTCCACCAAGCTAGACACGCCCATCACAAACTTGTTCATCCTAGCCCTAGGGTTGGCTACCATGGTTGGGGCATACTTAGAGAGTTGGGTGAATTTGAGAGAGTACTCTTGCACACTCATTCCCCCTTGACGGAGGTTCATGAATTCAACCATCTTCTTCTCCCTCCACTCTAAAGGAAAGAATCTATCTAAGAAAGCCTTTTTGAATTCCTCCCAATCACCCAGTCCTCTTTCTAAGGGTCTCTCACCCCTCCATTGCTCATACCACACTTGAGCAACATCCTTAAGTTGGTAAGCGGCTAATTCCGCTTTCTCCCTAGGGGTCACACCAATGGCATCTACCACCTTGAAAACCTCATCTATGAAGCCTTGTGGATCTTCATCCACCTTAGTGCCATGAAAAGTAGGAGGGTTCATCCTCATGAAATCCCGAATCCTAGAAGCGGGAGTACTAGCATTTGGTTGGGGCCTATCTCCTTGGTTAGCTTGGCCCACAAAGTGATTGTTGACGACTTGAGCTTGAGCCGTCATGAGTTGGGTCAAGTTCATTAGGGCAGCCCTCAACTCCGCATTAGTCATATCACCCTCAACAAAAGGAGCTTGAGGCATAGGAGGCACTTGAGGTCCTTGAGGTTCCGAAGGCACTTGAGGTTCTTGAAGAGGAACCTCCACATTTTCCTCCCCTAAGCCAACAATAGGAACTTGGTCAACACGGGGAAGGACTCTCTCATTTGGTATACCTCCCTCCTCCCTTCTAGCGGTCGATCTCCTTGTATTCATGTCCTAAAACACAAAAAGAATAGGTTGAGAAAAGACACCTTAGATACTCAACTCTAAGGCACGATACTAGAATAGCGAAGAAAGTAAAACTTCTAGAATCCTATAGCCTCTTGTCCATGGATGTGTCGCGACTCACACCAATGACCAAGATACTACTAGATGTGTCTTGTGAGACTTTTAGAACTTAAACTATTTCCCAAAACCTTATGCTCTGATAACAAGTCTGTCACGACCTGAAAGCACCCCCTAGAAGTTAGGGAAAACCTTTGAATCATGACCGGGCGTACTTGACCCCTTTGGGGTCTCGTACAAGCCCTCTAAATAGTATTCATAACATAAAGCATGAAAAGTAGTGCAGAATTAAAACTTTTCATGATAATAATAATAGAAGAAGTCTTTTCATAAGTACTAGGAAATCTTATCGTCACAAGCCAATTTAAAGACACAACTTAGATTCTTAGGGACACGGCCCTTTCCAATAAAAGTAAATACATATTTAAGTCTTAAATAAAGGAACTAAGAAACATAAGACTATGTCCTCAAATATATGAGGATATACCAAATTCTTGAGAGATAGAGTTCCCAAGCTTCAACTCCGATCCTCCCAAAAAGGCTTCCAACCCATACTCATAAGGTATAAAAAGTATGGGGTTAGTACAACAATGTACTAAGTATGGCATATGCAAAAAAACATACAAAAAGGGACATTTTAGTAAGGATAGCTTTTCATGCAATTTAAGTAATATTCATGAATCTAGAAACAAACCAACTTAAGAATAAAAAATTAACACTTAATGGCAACTTTACCAAAACTTAGAGTAATCAAAAGGAACATTTCAATGAACTTACAAAACTTACAATGAAAATTGAATAAAGCATCATAGTGAACATTTTGAATTCTTACAATGGAGACCTTACAGTGAATGGCACGGTCCAAGTCATATGAAATCTTTCCCTTTGAAGTTTCCCTAACCCAAGGTTATCCTAAGACTCCCTAAGGTGAGCCAAAAAGGGATTTTCATTACACCTCCCTTCAAAGCACACCAAAGCGACCCTTAAAACTACCAAATCTTAGGCTTACTTCATTAGAAATCAAATCCACGTCCTTGGCTAACATATGCAAAACACTCATGGAACTATAGGTCACACCAAGTGCAATGTGAGAGTAGCATCCCATAATACCACTCCCACTTAGCGCTCCTAATGGATTCCATTTACTCAAGTACTCCACAATAATCATCCATAACACTACACCATAGTACTCATTCTCACGGATTTCATGAAGGTACTCTTCCACCATAGTAGGTATAGGTCACACCAAGTGCAATGTGAGAGTAGCATCCCATACTACCACTCCCACTTAGCGCTCCTACTAGGTAACTAATGTGGATTGAGCACTTCATAACATACCTACACAATATCAATAATATACAAGTTAACTAATTTCAAATCAATTCTTTTGTGGGAGTTAGCTTTACCGACAAAGTCCATGAGAGCTAGACATGGTATCCTGATATTAACCCCTATCGAATGAGGGATCCTTACTTGCCTAGTGTAAGGTCATGCTTCTTAAAGTTTACATGGCTTTTCCAATAGCTACACCTATGCGGGCACATAGTTAAGGGATAAGGAGATTTTTACTATGTAACTCACTCTTTACTAATGAGGAGTACTCATCTCAAGAGGTTCTTTGGATTACAACATCTCAACTCACGAAGTGCAATCCACCTCCCCTTCATATCCTCTCGGTGCTAGGCATAACTCCCCACGTATTTCTCAACATAATAGTCTATCTTAGAAAGCTCACTAGGAATGGAGAGGTTGCTACTAGACACTACATCTCAACTCACGAAGTGTGTCTACCTCAAGATTCCCCTTTTTCCTCAACTTGGCATAATACATTCTTTAAAGTGTGTGTGTGTACATGTGTACACCTTGCATATAAGCATCATCTCATTATCAACAAGTTCTACACATACTTTAACCTTGATTCATCGAGTTACACACCCTACATGCTTCTCATAATCATATACTTCATTTAGACATAAACTAGGTCAAACATGCAATTCAAGCTACATCAAACACAATACAAGACCCATTTCCAATATATCTTCATTTCACATATTAGACCTTCAAGATTACGTAATCAAAACAAACTAAACAACATCAAGTTCATCAATTAGCACCGCCGCCCTTAAGGTGGACCATACCACTCAAATAGCAATTCATAATAAGAACAATACAATGAGAGCAACTCATCAACAAATCAAACCATCATTACCCATAATCAATTTATCAATATATCACCATATTAAGTCCCTTAGGGAAGTAGCTACACCAACATGACAATACAAGAAGACCCAAGTTCATACTCTACTCAAATCATACTCACATAACCCATTTTCAAGCCAAAAGTTTAAGTATGCATAAACAAGAGTTTCATGGAGTTTTAACATCAAATCATCAATTCAAACCAAGATAAATACATTTAAACCATTATAACTTAAATACAAGAGGACCCATACTAGAAATCAAAGCTAGAAGAAGTTTGAATTTAGAAACCCTTTTGGAAGCCATTTTGGAAGTTGGCTTCTTGAATGAAAAGGTATTCAAGAATGGATACCATAACTTTAAGAGAAGGAAACCCACTAATTTTGATGAAGAAACAAGTCCAAGGCATCCGTTCTTTCCCTCCTTGAGCCTTGGCTTCAATGGTGACTTTGAGAGAGTTTTCTTTTTAGAGAGAGAGAGTTTGAATTTAGAAGTGAGGGGGTCTTGTCTGGGTCTAGGGTTTAAAACTAATTTAATATAAACTAAAAACACCAAAATTATACACCTACGGTCTTAAAAGACTTGGGGTGTATTTACATAAAACACCCCAAGTTGGCAGCCACTTAACAGGCACTGGCAGGTCTCAACAACGAGACCTTCCTCGACGGACCATCGCGGGTTCAACGGACCGTTGGTGGGGCCTCGTCGGGAAACACTTAGCTCCAAATGGATCATGGCCAAGTTTCCCACTCACTGGTCCACGCGACGCTCTGGGTCGACGGACCGTTGAGGGACCAACGGACCATCCCTAGGGTCGTCGTGGGCCACTGATTCGGCAGACATTGCCCAAGTCTTGGGCCCTTCATCTAGGGCCCCTTGTGGGTCCTAGGTGGGGTCTTTCACAGACGTTAAACCCCTAAACTAAGTCGTCTAGGTCTTAGGAACATCCAACGCGAGTTTCAAGTAAAACGAACACGTAAAACTCATCCAAACACACCAAGACACACAAATACATTCTAAGGCATACCATCCGAACATCATGGACGTTCTTGGTCGATTGAACTCCAAACTTAACCAAACTTCACACACTGCCTATGGATACTAAAATAACTCCGTTTAACTTAAATTCGACTCAAGAGACAACCATGAAGCTCTAGTTCACCTTAGTTCATTTTGGGGCGTTATATGAGGAACCTAAAGGGTCTTAGTCTTGAATAAATGAATATAGGTGAGACCTTGAATGATGATTAAAGGGTGATTTATATGAAACCTTGAACCAAGTGCTAAGGTTATGAATCGTGAAGTAGTTAGCCGTAATGGTATCCTTCATGTAATGAGTGATGGACTTAAGGTTGATTGGCTGGAACGGCATCATATCAAACCTTAGGAAATTCGCGATGATCTTCTTGTCGCCATAGTGAGATAGCCCTAATTGACCTTGATTTGGTAGGGTAAATGTAATTGGGACATGAACATGATATGGGACCCATTTGTATGAACCTTAATGTGAATTGATCTATCAGAACTAAGGCTAGCACCGAATGAGTATGGTTAGGGAAAGTAGTTCTAGGTAAGTATGAGACTAGAATGCAAAGTATGTCGTTCATATTCCTTAACCATGTGCCTACATGGGGTGTCTATGTTCTACCATTGGCAAGTAGAATACCTCATCGGAGTAGGATAAAACTCCGTATTCCATGCTTTTCTACCATGGTCTATGTCGGTTATTGCCTATTCTCATCATATGGTATACCCACTAGCATTAGAGAAGTTCTATGAAGTTTAGGTGGCGGTATGGGACACTACTTAGACATTGCACAATAGGCTTTAAAGATGTTAGTGAGAATTCCTACGTCTTCTTCAAGACCATTATGTGAATGTCCTTAGGTGATGAATGTCTATTATTGAACTTAGTAATGTAATGACTTAAGATAGGAAAGCATGTTAAGTGTATAAGTTCCTTTCTAGAGTAATTAAGGGTAGTCTAGTTAAGGCGTGAAGGGGGCAAGAAAATGGTCACTTCATTTCTTACTTAGATGAGTCTTAATATAGATTCTAGTTAGTGAATATGTTTGACTATATGTACATGATCCTAACTTAGGTAAGTCTTAAGGACTATTTAGGAAATCTTGAAGAGGTCAATCATGGATGTTATCTTCTTGAGTTACTTGAGTAGGTCTTTGGATAACCTTTGAAAGGAGAATGTCATATTTTGGTGTATACTATTGTATCAAGTAAGAATGATTCTATCCTAGGTAGTCTATAGGATCCTTTGTGTGTGAGTGATATGGATTGTATGGGCAGTCGCTCCACACTCACTCAAGTGAACCTTGGAATCACCTTTGGTAGGAGGATCTTATGTTTTGTATGTTGATGTATTGTAGGTGTGTATTTGTCTCATTATGAGTAATCTTAAGGATCGTTTAGGCACATCTAGAGAGGGTGTATGGCGGTCTCTCTTTGTGTGACTTAAGTGAACCTTAGGATAACTCTAGTGAGAAGACGACATATCAAAGGATGTTAAACGTGAAGCTAGGGGGCTTCACTGGACTTCACTGTAACAGTGAAGTACTTACTGTAATGTTTTCTAAAAATTATGATAATTGCTTAAATGATTATCTGATGTATTTATAATGTGATAATGATGTTCTTATGATTATATTATGATATTTTAAATCGAAATTTATGAAAAGCATGTTATTAACTAACTGTCCCTTTTTCATGGTTTTTGCATGGCTTCCATACTTAGTACATCTAATGTGCTAACCCCTTTTTTATCTTTTTGACTAATGTGTAGGGAGTTGGAAGCCTTGATGTATCATGGATGACGGATAGATTTCTAAGAGTTGAAGATTATGTATTGGTGAGTCCTCATCGATTTGAGGACAATAACCACACGTTCGGTCATGTCTTAATGTTTAAGTCTTTATGTTTATCTCTTGATATGGGATTAGCTCAAGTTTTGTATAATCTAAGTTTAGATGGTTCGAAGGTTGTAAAGGTTTTAAGGTTTTAAATGAAGTCTTCCGCTTATATTGTTTATGTAAAGAATTTTTTTAATTCTTATGCATTTTTCGTATGTTATTATGCGATGAACGATACGATAGGATTGTATGAGACTTCCGAGAGGTCAATTACGCCGTTCGCAATCCAAAATTGCACCCTAACTTCTAGGGTGTACTTGAGGGTCGTGACAAGCTTGGTATCAGAGCATAAGGTTTGGGAGTGTCTTAGTTGTGTCATGAACCACATCAAATAGAATCTTGTTTATAATGTGAAGAGCGCCACATTATAAATAGGAGACTATTGGGTGTTAGGAAAAGTTTCACTTCTTCATTCATCTAATCGTGCCTAAGAGCCTTGTCTATGTTGTCTTTCCTTTGTCTTCCCTATGTGTTGGTCATGTAAGTGTTACCTTATGAAGATTGGGTTGAGGGAGAGAAAAGATGAGGTGTGGCTTGTTAGGTGAGGTGTGAAAGATGGTGTTGATGACCTAGAATTGGTTAAGTTACCTTTTGCAAGGTAGTGTGAGTTGAAAAGAATGGTAAGGTATAGAGTTGGAATGTGAAAGAGTAATGGTGAAGTTTCTCTTAGTAAGAGGTATGTAATGGCTAGATAGTTGAACCTTGAGAGTTTTTAGTATCATGATCTAGACTTTGGGTGAGAAAGTATTGTTAAGATTTGAGGTTCCTTGAGAGTCCCTTGAGATAGATGTTATGTTGACCTTAGAATGGGTTTCTCCTAAGTGGGGGAGTATGGTGAGGAGTATGGTTGTTGAGGAGTGAGGTGTCCTTAACTTTTCTATATGCGTTTATTCAAGCCTAAAACAAAGAGTTCTCGGTGACTTGATTTGTATAGGAGTTATTGTGGAACATGGGTTTCCATACATTCTCCTTATGATATGCATGCTTGGTTGAAATTGAATTTGATTAACTTCTTGCATTATGTGTTTTATGAGACCATGACTATGTTTTAAAGGTTTTTATATGATGTTACCTTGCATATTAGCATGTCTATATCATGAATTGCCTAAAAGTTGCATTTTTGGAAAAAATTGCACAATTCATTGTAGCATGATCACTGTTCACTGTGAAGTTTTTCAAAATTGACTTATTGATTCTTTGATCTAAAATTGTTATATGGTTATAAAGGATGTATATGAGCATGCTAAGGAAAAATAAAATGAGTTTTTGATAATTGGAGTTAAGGAGATGAGTTTTGTAGCATAATGAGTTATAACATCCTATTCTAGTTGCTTGTTGTGTTGTAATCCTCTTTATTGTGTGGAACTGATATTTTCTCCTTGATTATGTGTTATCCGTTTTGGTTATGAGTTGATTGCTGAATCTCTACTCTTGGAAGTGTTCGGAGAGTGACAAGTGTCATTCGAGGACGAATGTTGTCCAAGTGGGGGAGAATGTAAGACCCCGAAAATGACTTAGGTGAAGCTAGATCCTAATGTGGTTTTCATGATGTTATAAGGTCCTAAAGAGTCTATAAAGTTTTTTGGGGGCAGTAGATAAGAGTTTAGGTGCATTGGAAGTCAAACGTCAAGGGTCGATCAAGACGTTCGACGACTAAGTCTCCTAAGTTCCTCGTATGTGATTCTATGTGATAATGTATAATGAATGAGCTTGTATGGTTCTTAAATGTGTTTATATGATGTTTATAGTCAGCATGTTAAGTTTCGTAAAGTTTGGAGGTCAAACGCTCAAGAACGTCTATGACGTTCGAAAGTTGTGCCTAGAAATGACCTTGTGTGTCTAAGCATGTTTCGTCGAGTTTTACCTGTTCGTTTTGGATGAAATTTATGTGAGAGGTGTTAAACTCATAGAAGATCGTATTTGGGTTGGAAACATCTGGGGAATTATCCCCAAGGATCATCCAAGGGTCCTTGAGGAAGGACCCAAGTTGGTTGACAAGACTGTCCAAGGCAGCCCCAAACGACGGAGGCATCGATGGCTCGTTGGCCTATCGATGCCCCGTCGATGGGTGTCATCGATGGGTACTTAGTATTGGGAGAAAGTAGTACCATGGAAAGCCTCTGAACCCATCGATGGTTGCCAGCACGGCCCGTAAGTTGGCTTACGCCCCGTCGATGGGGGAGTCGTCGATGGTGGCCTACCTGCGTGCAGTTTCACTGTAATGTTAGGGGTGAAGTTGGGATTTCAACCCAAGTCTTTTAAGAATAGGAGGACGATTATTTTAGGTGTTTAAGGGTATTTTAAGAGTATATAAATGATTTCACTCTCATTATAGCCCTAAAATCTAAATCAAAACCCTTCCCTCCAAAAGTTCTTCCTAAAACCGCCATAAGAGTTCAAGGTGAAGATGAAGCTTGAAGATGGGTCTTCAATGGAGTTTCTTCATAAATTGACATTGGTTTCTTCAAATAAGGTATGAGATTTCTTCATCTATGGTTTGCTATCACCTTAGAGCTAATTTCAAAGATGTTTTCAAAGGATTTCAAAAAGAATGAAAAGTCCAATTTCTACTCTAAATCATGGTTTCTTGCATGAAAGGTTTTCAAACATTAAGATATGATGTTATTAATGTCAAATTGATGTTTTCCAATGAAATTCTTCATGGACCCATGATCTTCTCAATTTTCTAATTTCACTAAAATATGAGTGAATTGACTATGTTTTGATATTGATGATTTCATGTGTATATTGCTATGGATTTTGAATGATGTATAGATTATGTATGATTGATTTATAGGCTGTTTCAATTTTATTAATTGAGTAATGAATACTCTTAGATCTATTGGCTATTAGGTTTATTGAATTGATATGAACTTGATGCTTGTAGATTCTATTGTAGTTTGTTATGGGCTTTCTAATGATATAAGAATTGTATTCAATTGATGTATAATTGGTTTTGATTGATAATTCTAGATTGAATTGACTTAGATTCATTGATTATTATGTTTTATGTTTTGAATTGATGTTCATGGCCATGGGTAAGGGCCTTATGGTATTGAATTGAATGGTTTGGCTTTGGATTGAAGTGATGAGATCAAGTGGGTGGTATGCTGCCCTAATTCTTTTATTATTGTGTATAGTTAATGTAATTTATCTTTTGGATTATATGTAATTGGTATGGTCCACTTATGGTGGAGGTGTTATGTGAATTGATGTGGCCTTGTCGACGTTATTTTGAGTATATAGATGATCATGGCCATGTAGGTACTACTTGAAGTAATATGTTGATTAGTATAGTTGATTATGTGAATTATGACTATATCTATTTATATGTGAAGTAATGTGAAAATATGTGTTCTTCTATTGATGTCATTTAGGTGATCATATTAGAATAAGGGCTATATGTTAAGTGTGTAGTACTAGAGTTGGTGTGTGGTTGTTCCTAACTTGGATATAGAATTCTATAATGATTATATTGATGATGTTAATGTAATGGATAGGTTTGATAAATAAGGTTAAGGGTCATTCCTAAGAGTCTAAAGGAAGATAGGCTATATGTGTTAAATGGAAGTATGTTGTGTCTTGTTTAGGTAGACTTATGTCCTTTACTTGATGCTTATGTGAATATGAGATGTCTTGACTTAGTAACCTAAATGCTCTTAGTCTTGAATAAATGAATATAGGTGAGACCTTGAATGATGATTAAAGGGTCATTTATATGAAACCTTGAACCAAGTGCTAAGGTTATGAATCGTGAAGTAGTTAGCCGTAATGGTATCCTTCATGTAATGAGTGATGGACTTAAGGTTGATTGGCTAGAACGGCATCATATCAAACCTTAGGAAATTCGCGATGATCTTCTTGTCGCCATAGTGAGATAGCCCTAATTGACCTTGCTTTGGTAGGGTAAATGTAATTGGGACATGAACATGATATGGGACCCATTTGTATGAACCTTAATGTGAATTGATCTATCAGAACTAAGGCTAGCACCGAATGAGTATGGTTAGGGAAAGTAGTTCTAGGTAAGTATGAGACTAGAATGCAAAGTATGTCGTTCATATTCCTTAACCATGTGCCTACATGGGGTGTCTATGTTCTACCATTGGCAAGTAGAACACCTCATCGGAGTAGGATAAAACTCTGGGTTCCATGCTTTGCTACCATGTTATATGTTGGTTATTACCTATTCTCATCATATGGGATACCCACTAGCATTAGAGAAGATCTATGAAGTTTAGGTGGCGGTATGGGACGCTACTTAGACATTGCACAATAGGCTTTGAAGATGTTAGTAAGAATTCCTAGGTCTTCTTCAAGACCATTATGTGAATGTCCTTAAGTGATGAATTTCTCTTATTGAACTTAGTAATGTAATGACTTAAGATAGTAAAGTATGTTAATTGTATAAGTTCCTTTCTAGAGTAATTAAGGGTAGTCTAGTTAAGGCGTGAAGGGGGCAAGGACATGGTCACCTCATTTCTTACTTAGATGAGTCTTAATATAGATTCTATTTAGTGAATATGTTTGACTATATGGACATGATCGTAACTTAGGTAAGTCTTAAGGACTATTTAGAAAATCTTGAAGAGGTCAATCATGGATGTTATCTTCTTGAGTTACTTGAGTAGGTCTTTGGATAACCTTTGAAAGGATAATTTCATGTTTTGGTGTATACTATTGTATCAAGTAAGAATAATTCTATCCTAGGTAGTCTATAGGATCCCTTGTGTGTGTGTGATAGGTATTGTATGGGCGGTCTCTCCACACTCACTCAAGTGAACCTTGGAATCACCTTTGGTAAGAGGAACTTATGTTTTGTATGTTGATGTATTGTAGGTGTGTATGTGTCTCATTATGAGTAATCTTAAGGATCATTTAGACACATCTAGAGAGGGTGTATGGGCGGTCTCTCTTTGTGTGACTTAAGTGAACCTTAGGATAACTCTAGTGAGAAGACGACATGACAAAGGCTGTTAAACGTGAAGCTAGGGGGCTTCACTTTACAGTGAAGTACTTACTGTAATGTGTTCTAAAAATTATGATAATTGCTTAAATGATTTTCTTATGTATTTCTAATGTGATAATGATGTTCTTATGATTATATTATGATGTTTTAAATCGAAATTCATGAAAATCATGTTATTAACTGAATGTCCTTTTTCATTTGTTTTGCATGGCTTCCGTACTTAGTACATCTAATGTGCTAACTCCTTCTTTATATTTTTGACTAAAGTGTAGGGAATTGGAAGTCTTTATGTATCATGGATGACGGATAGGTTTCTAAGAGTTGAAGATGGTGTATTGGTGAGTCCTCATCGATTCGAGGACAATAACCACACGTTCGGTCATGTCTTAATGTTTAAGTCTTTATGTTTATGTCTTTATATGGGATTAGTCCCAAGATTTGTATAATCTAAGTTTAGATGGTTCAAAGGTTGTAAAGGTTTTAAGGTTTTAAATGAAGTGTTCCGCTTATATTGTTTATGTAAAGAAAGTTTTAATTCTTACGCATTTTTCGTATGTTATTATGCGATGAACGATACGACATGCTTGTATGAGACTTCTGAGAGCTCGAATAGGCCGGTCGCAATCCAAGATTGAACCTTAACTTCTATAGTGTACTTGAGGGTCGTAAAACACACACAACTCTGAAGTGAAATGCATTAGAAATACTGTGAAATCATAGTACATCCACACCCTCAACTGAGATTCGTTGTTTGTCCTCAAGCGACACACTATTATCCTAAATGACACTTGCATAGAAGAAGGAACTTTAAGCTACAACGATCACATGGCTATCTATACCAACTCTTTCTTGATTTAGCGCAGTCCTATGCCTCGGTCGCGACAAGCTAATTCATGCGGATCACATCATGACACGAAATTACCATTCAACAGACACCTCTACTGTTTTCCTCTCACCAGGGTACCTATCCTCTCATAATGCAACTAGTGCCCTCACTTCAAACAAAATCCTCAATTTTCACACAGTTATTATGCATTTTGGGTACAAGGATCTATTTCAACACTCGCTCTCAGAAGTGAGTTCAAATACAGTTACTGCTCCACGCCATAGGCTTGCCCTTATGTTCACTTCTTAAGTTCACTACACTAGACTGTAGGATCACGTAGAACTTTCTTGGCTTGTAACGTAGGCTCTGGGTCAGGTGTGGTACATTTGGATACATTTAGTGCATAACTGCCCTCCTTAACATTACCGCTAAGCTTTCCACCTCTTTTTATTGTTTTTTTTGACCCCCTATTTCTTTTCTCTTCTTTCTTTTGACTTATCTCCCTTTTAAATGTGATTTTCACTTTTTGCATCTTTTTCTTAGAAAACTCTTTCTTTTCTTCCTTCTTTATTTTTCTCTCTTTTTCAATTGTTCTATTATTTTCACTAAGTCACATCCTTCTCTTACTTATGCTTTTCTTTTCAACATCCAACTCTTTTCACACCCATTTTTGGGTCATCTCTCATAACAGCCACCCTCAACTCATGGATTTTCCACGAGTCGAGGTGCACAATACCCGATGTCGGGTTAGGTCCAAGACGAGGTCACTTTTTTGCATTAGCCATCCTCAACTTAGGCTTTTGGCCTAAGTCAAGGTGTACATGTCCAAGGAAGGACTGGGGCCAAAACATTATACCCTGAGAAGGTGAGTTGTTGAAAAAAAATTCAATTACACGCTCAACATATTTGGATCAAAAGGGAACATTTATTATATTTGTTCAATCTCTATTAGGCTAGATGTGGGCTATTTCGAACAAGGGCATATGATCACTTTCTAGCTTCTAGAGTAGATTCCCTTAGCAGGACTAACCGGGCAAGTTCTAGTTAGGCTCGAACTGTTGAACACTCAAATATCCTCACACTCACTTAGTATATCGTTTCAGTATTAGATTATCAGAATCCCAGTTCAAGTTTTAGTTGAAGGTCATGTAGTTGGTACCATGTAATGTCATGTTTAGAGCCAACACATTTAACTTATCTGAACCTATACATGCACACACTACAATGGATTGGGTATCATTTTTCATTAGCCATCATGCTTGAGTTTTCATACTTCTACACATATACTCACTAATACATGCCGGTTTAACATGAATTTAAGTAGTCTCTTGGGGAAAAACAATAAAGGCAAGAAAACCCAAAGAGAGGATCGTGAGTTGGGCTACTCAGACTTCACCCTATCACTCACATTCCATTTACCCCACTGCAACAAAAAAGGAGTGAAATTGTCTCTAATATGAAATAAATCATAAACATCAGGATGGTAGGTGAAGGAAACTTGTGGCGCATAGCGCCGAAGACTTATCAACAAGAGGGTGGGTTCGGTTTACTAGAGCCGGCAGGATAAGCATTTGGGTCACCAACAGTGGTGCCCACATCTCTAAGATGACACCATCAATAGTTCCATCCACCTCTATCTCCGCACCATAAGTAGCGCTCCTTGATCCGCTCACAGGCACAGACTGGATGCCCCCGCTATTAATTTTTGCACCCTCCTCTTGCGCATCTCCTCATACACTAATGAGTCCCTCCTATCCTATTCCATCTCTGTCCTCTCCCTTTTTGTTGCACGACCCTCATCACCGACCTCAGCGCTGCGGCTAGAACGGTGCCTCATGCCACGAACATGGAGTTTGGGCTGTATCTCAACGGGAACCTTGAACAACGCCTCTAGAAAAGTATCTTTGGCTAGCTCGTTGTGGGCATGCTCTAGATTACCCCCACATCTCTAAGATGGCATCAACGTCGGCTCGTAGGGTGGCAAGCTCGGTCTGAATGGAAGAGAGATCAGCGGTGGGGGATAGTCGTGCTAGAACACGCAACTCAAATGCATCAAGGCGTTTGTGTACCACTTGAATTTGTTTCTCTGTCTGCTTGGCCACCCGCTTCTCTATGCAATATTCTACCTCCGCTATGGACTTTTGCATCACGATTGTAAGTGATGGAATATGGTGGCCATCTGCGCCTCTAGCTTCTTGACTCGAGCTAAAGGAATTACTACTGCTGGTGGTATGGACCTGGACGAGCTAGGGGACCTATTTGCTGCAGGTGAGGAAGAAAGAGGGTGGGGTCGGCGTGATCTGGTACAGCAGGGTCTGTCCCATGAGCTAGTTCCACCGTATCTACAAGGTTTTCTCCCAATGGAGGGACCTTGACCAAGGGCCCTCTATCGGGTGCTGATACATTAGCCTCACCTATGATGAGGCCTATATTTAATGTCTCGGTCGGTTGACGGAGTGTATCACAGTGCAAGATTGTCACTCCAGGGTCCCTTCATATCTGAAAGATTAGACACGGAAAGGGGTATGTAGTGTAGGTCTTGAACACCCTCTCATGTATCTCCGCTAAAATCATCCGTGTGAATTCTATCCCCAATCCAGCTACCAGTGCTGCTATCATAACCTCTTTATCCAATGTGTACATTGTCGGCCTTTATGGGCAATACTAAGTGTCGGACCAACATCCAGAAAAATTTAGCCACAAAAGTGAGCATAGCTATAACCCAGTCAACTCTCTCCTCATCTACTGCAATATACCGAGCTAGCCAAAGTTTCACCGCCTCCCTGTTCTCGGCACTCCTCTCAAAGTCGCCACCATGGAATATGTCCCACCAGTAATCAAATTCTGCGGTGTTGAGGCTCCAGCTATACCAGTGGTAGGATCTTATAGGAATCAACGGATTATGGATTATGAGATGTCCACCCAGCATCCTCGGACCATTCTGAAAGTGAGAAGGTCCTGTTTTGCGGGATTTGCCTGATTTTGGACGGACCCTTGGATAGTGGCAACATAGGAGGCATAGAACTCTCAGAAAATCTTCTCGCTATATAAGTCCAAGTACTTAGCTCTATAGTCACACTTATGGAGATTAATGAGTTGATGTACCTCTGGAACTATATGCAAACGCCCTGTGAGGACTCGACACTCTTGAGTAACAATCCGAGTCATCACCTTCTCATTTAGCATCTTGTCATCTCTATGCATTTGCCATTGCCCCTTAACGTCCACCTGTTAGGTTCATCTGCAACCGGAGTGGGATAATTTGTTTGGGGTGCAGGTGCAACTTCCGAACTAGTGGCCTTATTAGATGAATGTTTTTGTTGTTGATCCCCTAATCTGGTGTCTACCTGAGAGATGGAACCGGATGCAGTGGCCGACTTGGACCCTGAAAACTAGGCCAAACCTTATCCTGAAGCTGTGGCGGACTCAAATCCGGATGCTAATCCCCCTTCTGAACTACAAGAAGCACCGGTTGGTGAACCGATCAGTGTGCGCTCCACACCAAATTGGGAGGGAGTGACGATGTCGGGATTCACTTTCCGAGGGGTGCCCCTAGTGGCTCGGGAGGATGCTGTTGGTGTTTTAGTGCCTGGAGGAACATATGCTGGGTCTTGCTCTGTGTTGGCGTATTCATCGATCAACCGATAAGACGGGGCGAACGACTTGGATTTGATCCTTTTAGTGTAGCTCACCTGCTTCTTTGGAGCCATTGTACATGTGGCAAAGTTGTTAGTATTATAGAAGCCGAACGACACACTAAAAGAACAACGAGAAGAAGAAAACATGAAAATAAAAATACAAGTCTTGATTGCAGATTTAGGTCGACGAGACCCATCGACGTTCTATAGAGTGATCTATGGTTCGTTGAACCAGTCCATAGTTTGGATGGGTCAAGATAGACTCTCCAATGAAAACGATGGATGTACATAACGTCCTGTCTATCAATCGACAAACCTTAGTCCACATCCATCGTTTGACACTTAATATTATTTTTGGGTGTGGTAAACGACGGACCCAATTGACGGCCCGTCGACTGAACTACAGTCCGTAGATAGGGTCTCATACTTGAGGCCTGGGATAGAGTGCTGACCTTTTTCAATTTCAACTTTCGAGTTTCTTTAGTGACCCAGTTTAACATCAGCCAATTCTAAACCTTCTTTTCAACACCTTTATGCTAGTTCGTCGTTTGTAGGGTTTCGATTTCGTACAATTTTCTAACCCAATTTGTATAAGGTGTGGAACCCTAGTTGGAACATAAATGTAGATCTAGACACACATAATTTTGAGTAGTTAAATTGCTACATAAACACTGTCTATCATCCCAAGGGAAGTTACTATGTGACTATGAGCATGCAAAGTTAGTAAATTCAGTCCCAAGGTCAAGACCCACTCCCGACTTCTTATATTCAACTATGAACACAAATTCAATGTGAGGGGAAGTCGAATTACCTTACAAGCAATGAAGAGTGTTGTGGTTGTGTGCCTACAATGATGTGCAACCTAAAGAAGAAGCTGACACTATATGAACCCGATCACCAGACTTTTGAGGATGAAAGAAGAGAGAATTTTGGAGGGAAATGGTTGTGATTTGGAGAAAGTGAGGAGACATGATTTTTGGAGATGTGGTACTGAATTGAGGAGTGATTTGGAGAGGAGTTTAATAGGGGAAACGGTTACGACAAGTGTTTTGAAAGAAAATGGGAAGAGGGAAAATTTGAAAGATTGGGTTTTTCATATAACCGTTCTGGTCGGGTCGGTTCATTGGCAGATTGGATCCACGAGACACTATTGACGGCCCGTGGATCGATCGACGGTCCGTCGATTGGGACCTTAGATCACTCTTAGACTTAGAAAAGTTTCGACACTTACCTGGGATCTACGGACACTATTGATGGTCCGTCAATTCAACGACAAACTGTCGATAGGGTCTTTAGACCTCAACACCAGACCATTTTCTACAAATCTTTAATTTTGCCTCCTACACATGTAACACCAATTAGGTCATTATTTTTGTATTTTCTGGACACTTTTTGGAAACGAACTCTATTCTATTCTCTAGCCAACACTAACACTCAAAAACAAAAAAAATGAAACACTTAGAGAAACTAAGCAAAACAAGGACTCTTTCTACATGGAAAACAAAATCTATTATTGTCTAAAGGGTACACCTTAGGTTTCTTCCTAAGCAACGCTTGATTTAACATCGCAGCACGACGTAGGCCCCATGATTACTCAGACTTCATCAAGATGGTAGGACGCAACCACTTCGTGAATACTCTCCGCATGCCCCAGATAGATCTTTATCCTTTGTCCATTGATCGTAAACCTTGCGTCTTCCTTGTTCTCCAACTCAACTGCTCCATGTGGGAATACTTTTGTGCTGAGGAATGACACTGTCTATTTGGACTTGAATTTGCCCGGGAATAAGCGCAACCTAGAGTTGAATAGAAGCACAAGATCACCAACCACAAATTCTCACTTTTATGTTCTTTGGTCATGATACTTCTTCATCTTATCTTTGTAGATAGCTGAACTTTAATAGGCTTTTAGGCAAAACTCATAAAGCACATTCAACTCATTTAGCCTATGTTCTGACGATATGGTCCAATCCATGTTTAGTCTCTTAATTGCCTATATCGCCTTGTGCTCTAGCTCAGCCGATAAGTGATAAGCCTTACCATATACAAATTGGTATTGAGACATACCGATGGCAGTCTTGTATGTAGTGTGGTAGGCCCAAAGAGAATTATCTAGCCTCCTTGACTAATACGTTCTATTGGCATTTACAGTTTTTGCCAGAATTATTTGATCTCCTGATTGGACACTTCAACTTGCCCGCTAGTCTGTGGGTGGTAAGGAGTAGCCAGATTGTGGCAAACACCATATTTCTCCAGTATCGCTTTGAGAAATTTTTACAAAAGTGAGTGCCACCGTCGCTAATAATTGCCTTAGGTGTACCAAATCTGAAGAAAATATTATTCTTCAGGAATGTGGTGTTACTCTTCGCTTCATTGTTAGTGAGCACCATTGCTTCCACCCACACTGCAAGATGTTATGCGCAGTTCGAATGCCACTATGGTGCCCACCAAGAGGCGAGAACACTCAGCATTTCAACCTCAGGTACACATCGGTGAATAATCCCATCGGCATAGTTCCAATATAAGTAAGACTCATCCCAAAACAATTTCTTCACATCATGCATGACCTTCTTTCTTTGGTGGAAATTCAAATCTGACAGGACCACATAACTTGCTAGATAGTTCGCAAAGTCTGCGAACCACGAGATCAAATCCTAAGAAGCAACCAATACATGTTCATCTTGGAACGCATCATCAAATTCATCCTTTTCCCCGATTCGCGCATAATTTCATCCTCCAATCTAGACAAGTGGTCGGCCACTATATTCTCGGTCCGCTTTCTATCTTTTACCTCAAAATCAAACTCTTGGAGCAATAATACCCATCCGATCAACCTTGGATTTGCATCCTTCTTTTCCATCAAATGCCTCAAAGCAGAATGGTCAGTATGCACTATGACCCTCATGCCAAGCAAATAGAAGCAAAAATTTTCGAATGCAAACACCAGTGTGAGAAGTTCCTGTTCAGTTACAGTGTAGTTCTTTTGGACTTCATTCAGGGCGTTACTCGCATAGTGGATGGGGTGAAGGATTTTATCCCTTCTGTATCCCAATACCACACCAAGTGCAACCCCACTCACATCACACATCACCTCAAATGGCTCACTCAAATTTGGCAAAATAATAATGGGTTCGGACACTAAATTCCCTTTTAACTCTCCAAATGCTTTCAGACAAGATTCATCAAAATAGAACTTACAGTCCTTCTCAAGCAGTTTTCACAAAGGGTGTGCAATTTTCAAAAAATCCTTGATAAACCTCAGATAAAAGCAAGCATGCCCAATAAAACTTCTCACACCCTTGAATGAGATGGGTGGTTGAAGCTTCTCTCTCACCTCAACTTTGGCCCGATCAACCTCTATCCCCTTTTATGAGATTCGATGGCCTAACAATATCCCTTCTTTCACCATGAAGTGGCACTTCCCCCAATTTAGTACCAAATTGCATTCTTTATATCTCTTGAACACCTCAGCTAGATTATTTTAACACCGATCAAAGGAATTGCCAACCACAAAAAAATTCATCCATGAACACCTCAATAGTGTCGTCCACCATATAAGAAAATATCGAATCATACAACACTGGAAGATTGCCGTCGCATTACAAAACCAAAATGGCATCCGTTTGAATGCAAAAGTCCCATAAAGGCAAGTAAAAGTGGTTGTAGACGGAATAGCCATCAATAAAATAGTACCAACCCTTGACTGTAAGTCTTTCTAGAATCTAGTCCATGAAGGGCACGGGAAAATGATCACTCTCTGTCCATTCATTCAACTTCCGGTAGTCCATGCAAACTCTCCATACAGTCACAGGATGCATCGAAACAAACTCATTCCTTTCATTAGGTACCACAGTCATCCCACCCTTTTTAGGAACGCACTGAACATGACACACTCAACTGTTGTACGCCATAGGATAAATGACCCCAGCGTCGAACCACTTGATGATCTACTTTTTAACTACTTCTTGCATAGTCGGATTCAACCTTCTTTGGTGCTCAATACTAGGTTTGTGATCTGGCATGAGTTGTATTTTGTAGTAACAAATACCGGGTGGAATCCGAATGATATCTGTAATAGTCCATCCAATGGCTCGCTTGAACATCTTCAACACCGTAACTAAGTACTCCACTTGTTGCCCATTCAAATCTTCTGCAATAATTACCGGCAAAGTGTCATCTCCGCCAAGGAACACATACCTCAAATGTGGTGGTAGTGTATGCTTCCACAATAGATGGTCTCGCAGGTGGAGACTCACGATGCTTCATATCCAACTCCAACTTCTTCGGCATTGACCTATATTTGTTTCTTTTAAGTCAGGCCACCAAAGAATCATACTTTTCAATACCATCACTGTCAAAATTCATGATGACCGCTGCTAGTGCCTCAACACCTAGTCACTCTTCAATTAGCACTTCAGATACACTATCAACTTAGTAGGTTACCATTTGGATCTCACCACTCTGCTTCATGGACCTACAAATATGGAAAGTTGTTTCTTTATTTTTCAACCTAAACTTAAACTGTCTTTTTTCCATATTGAATAGTGAATGCCTAATGTACCGTGGTTTTACGGTACTTTCAATGCTTTTTCCTTAAGTTTAGTGTGTGTCTGAGGCCTTTTTGTAGTAGTTTTACTATATTTTTCTCTTTGTTTGCAGGAAAATTGTCCAGAATAAAAATGCGGAAGAACTGTGCTGAAATTGTAGAAGATACGTCCTACGGTGCCATCGACGGTCCGGCGACCCCTCGACGGTCTGTAGGTGGCAACCGTCGTCTGAAGAAAATGCTGCTGAAGGAAGATCGGGGAATTCTGACCAAGTGTGGGTCTACGGAAGCTATCGACGGACCTTCATCTCCACGACGGACCGTCCTGCACATCCGTCATTGCTAACAGAAAGTAGCCCCAGTACCCGTCTTTAAAAGATTCTGAGTGTGGAGAAATGGAAGCCATCGATGGACCGTCGTGCATTCAACGGACCATCATCCTTGTCCGTCGATAGTAACAGTGAGTGGGAGAAGAAAGCAACTGATAAGGAACCTAAGTGTGGAACGATGGGAGGCCTCGACGGTCCGTCGGTCCGGTCATCAACGCATTTTTGGGCAGATTTTCCTTAAATAGATTTCCTTTTTATGTTAGGACTTCATTATTATAAATACTTGTAAAAACCTCATTTTTGGGGTTAGACTCTTTGATATTTTTCAGTTTTATTATTCTAAGTGTTGAACTTGAGATTTTGGGAAATATTCTACTTTCCGGAATCATTTTTGCAAGACTTTGATTTATTCAAGTAATTTTATGGATTTTCTTCAATCTCATCAAAGTAAGTACATGAATTCTTGTCTAATCAATATGAATTGTGTAATTGTTAACATGAGTAACTAAATCCATAACTAGGATTGTGGGAACCATGGGTAATTAACAAAGTAAAACTAGCTAAAATAACAATTCTCGAATAGTTTCTTGCATGTAATGATAATTCTTTCGTTTAGAAGTCTTTTTAACGAGTGCACGCGTTAGAACTCGCCTTGTTTCTACTTGCCGGACCAAGGAGGTAGATAATAGGAAAAGAATTATCAACGTAGATTTAGTATACAATATCTAATAGGCTAGTGTCGATTGGTGCGAAGTAATAACTAAGCCATACATCGATTATGATACTTAATATGAGGTAAAAGGTAAGGTTTAGTAAGTATACACACGTAGCCGGACCAAGGTGCGGAGTGAAATTCACTAATTGCTGGACCAAGGAAGTAGGATATATAACTTATCACTTTGCATGCAAGATGCTAGGAAAGAGTTGTTATAGTTAGGGTTACTGCGTTATGAACCTAATGGGGAACACTTATACCCTAGTTTCTCTCGTCACTTGATAAACATCAAATATTTGAACTTGTTACTTGTTTACTTAGAATCAATTAAATAATTTTGTCACACAAAACCCCCCTTTTTATTGTTTGTTTTTGGAAAGGACTTGATTAAAATAAATTTAATCGTAGATTAAAGTTAAGTCTAAACCATTTTCCTCGTGGGATCGACCCCAACCTAACATTTGGGTTCTTTACTTAATACGATCGCTTATACTTATTTAGGGAAGTGTAATTTGAGCGTATCAAACTTTGGCGCCGCTGCCGGGGAAAGTGGTTTTTCGATTAACTTTAAAGCACATTACTGAGTTTTAGTCAATAATTTCCTCATTTTACTTTTTTTTTTGTTTCTCGCAGGTCTAGCTTTAATGTATGCCAAGTACACAGATTTGAGGAGAACCAATACTTCCACTTGATCTAGAACTAAATCGTACACTTCACAGAATGAACATTCAAAACAATCCTGCTTATATCGAGGAAAATATCAATCCTCCACCTCTCCCGCCAGTTGAGGCTCATAATCAAGTGATGGTTGATAATACGGGTGAAGGTAATCAGAGGAGGCAACCTCCTGCTCCACACCTTCAAGAGTACTATAGGGGAAATATTAACATCACTGACTCTGATGGGCCACTTGTCCTACCTCCTCTAACACATGGTCATACTTTCGTGGTAACTAGTAGCTTAATGCAGATGCTCACAGCTAGAGGTCTGTTTTCTGGGCTACCATATGAGGATCCACATGCTCACATCGCCAAACTGAGGTCGGTGTATAAGAGTTGTGTAGGGAGGCCTGACTTTGACATGGACGTCATTGGGCTAAGAGTTTTTCCTCTCTCACTAACAGGAGAGGCTACTATATGGTTTACTGAGCTTCCCAATAACTTAATCTATACATGGAACCAATTGAGGGATGTTTTCTTAGCTCGTTACTATCCGGTTTCAAAGAAGCTCAACCACAAATATAGGGTGAACAACTTTGTGGCACTACCAGGGGAGTCAGTAAGCAGTTCTTGGGATCGGTTCACCTCTTTCATGAGAAGTGTCCCAAATCACCGTATTGATGATGAGTCGCTTAAAGAGTATTTCTATCGGGGGCAAGATGATAATAATAAAGCGGTATTGGATACGATTGCAGGAGGTTCTTATGGGGAGTTTATTTATGTAGAGATCGCTGAGAAGTTAGAGAAAATCTCCCGAAATAATAAAGCTTGGAGAACTAGTAAGTCAGATACTGGGAGAAATACTTTTTCTGTGCAATCTACACAAAACCCAGCCGCAGATGATATTCGTGAAGAAATGGCTCAAATGAAAACTGAGCTTGGGTTAGTGTTGAAACATGTCACTAGGGGTGCGGAGAAAGTGAATGCGGTGAATTATTTGACTAAGCCACCACCGCTGATAGATGAGTTTTACTATGAGAAAGATTCTTATGTAGTGAATGAGCAGAGAGGGGGTTTCCGACCGAACGCCCAAGGCTCAAATTAGGAAAATTGGCGCCAAGGTCAAGGAAATCAAGGTCGGAACTATGGGAATTACAACCGAGAGGGTCACTACGTTCGTGAAAGAAACTACAACCACGACAACAACTTCAATCAGAGTAACTATGGAAACAAAAATGATCGAAGTGGGCCCTATGTTCCACCTCAAAATCGGGAAGTTGCTCCTAGGGATGGTGGAGGTAGTATGGCGCGAGTTAAAGACATGTTGCAAAAGATGAGGAGGAGGTTTGACGCAAGTGATAAGCACGCCAAGGAATTGAGAGGTGATTTGGCTAACATTGGGCAAAAAGTGGATGCACATGCAGTCTCCATCAAGCATCTTGAGATGCAAACGGCCCAATTGTCATCTACTGTAAACCCTCGTCAACCGGGTACTCTTCCTAGCAACACTGTTCAAAATCCGAAGAATGATGGACATTGTATGGCAGTCACTACTCGAGGTGGTAAGCAAACCTTAGATACACCTATGCCGTCTGGCGTAGAGAATAAGATGAGAAAAGAAGATGAAGTAGTTGAAGCTAATGGTGAGTTGGTAAATGAAGCAGGAAAAGAAGCAGAGAATCACCAAACGGTGACTCCCATTCCAAGACCACCACCTCCATTTCCATAGAGATTAGTGAAAAAGACCGAGGATGGTAAATACCTGTGTTTTCTCACTATGCTCAAACAGCTTTCCATCAATGTCCCTTTGATAGAAGCTCTTGAACAAATGCCCGGTTATGCCAAGTTCATGAAAGATATGGTCACTAAGAAAAGATCGGTCAGTTTTGAGGATGATGATAGAATGCAGCATTGTAGTGCTATTGCTACAAGGTCGCTAGTGCAAAAGAAAGAAGATCCGGGTGCCTTCACTATTCCATGTACAATCGGGTTATTACACTTTGTGAAAGCATTATGTGATCTTGGGGCAAGCATAAATCTCATGCCTCTCTCTATTTACAAGAAGTTGGGTTTGGGTGACCCAAATCCCACTGCGATGCGGCTACTGATGGCTGATCAAACAGTGAAGAGGCCTATTGGGATACTCCATGATGTGCTAGTAAAAGTGGAGTCATTCATATTTCCGGCCGATTTTGTGATTCTAGATTGTGAGGTCGATTTTGAGGTACCTATTATTCTTGGGAGCCCATTCCTTGCTACGGGTAGAGCCTTGGTTGATATGGAGAAAGGGCAAATGAAATTTCGGTTGAATAATAAAGAAGTGACTTTCAACAATTGTAGGTCCATGAGACAGAGTGCTGAGCTCCAATCAGTATTTGCCATATCTTACAGGGTTGAAAAGTCATCTGGGTGTAGAAGCACTAGCGGTAGTGATCATGAATTTTGATAGTGATTGCATTGAAGAGTATGGATCATTGGTTGCGGCACTTGATCGAGGTGATGTTTTGTTTAAACCAAAGAAGTTGGAGTTAGATATGAAGCATCGCGAGTCTCCACCCGAAAAACCATCTATAGAAGAGGCTCCAAAAGTAGAACTTAAGGCTCTACCACCTCATCTGAGGTATGCAGTTTTGGAAAAAGGTGACACTTTGCCGGTAATTATTGCATCAGATTTGAATGTGCATCAATTTGAGAGTTTGGTGGAGGTGTTAAAAAGGTTCAAAAGAGCTATTGTGTGGACTATTGCGGATATTATTGGGATCCCTGCCGGGATTTGTTCATATAAAATCCAACTCATGCCCGAGCATAAGCCAAGTATTGAGCACCTGAGACGTTTAAATCCACCTATGCAATAGGTGGTGAAGAAGGAAATTATTAAGTGGTTGGATGCTAGAGTGATATATCCAATCGCCGATAGTAGTTGGGTATGCCCTGTTCAGTGTGTACCTAAGAAAGGGGGAATGACTGTGGTCCCCGATGAGAAAAATGAGCTTGTCCCGATGAGACCGGTGACTGGATGGAAGATGTGTATGGATTACCGAAAATTAAATGCATGGACCGAAAAGGACCATTTTCCTATGCCCTTCATGGATCAGATGTTGGATAGACTTGCAGGAAAGGGGTGGTACTGTTTTCTTTATGGTAATTCAGGTTATAATCAGATTTCTATTGCATCGGAAGATCAAGACAAAACCACCTTTACTTGTCCTTATGGGACCTTCGCGTTCAAGAGAATGGCGTTTGGGTTATGTAATGTACCAACCACGTTTCAGAGATGTATGATGTCGATATTCTAGGATATGGTGGAGGACACTATTGAGGTATTTTTGGATGATTTTTCAGTGGTTGGTGACTCCTATGAGCGGTGTTTGAGTCATTTGTCCGAGGTTTTTAAGAGGTGTGAAGATTACAACCTTGTGCTAAATTGGGAAAAATGTCACTTCATGGTGAAAGAAGGTATTGTATTGGGTCATCGCAGAGAAGGGTATAGAGGTTGATCGATCTAAAGTTGAGGTGATAGAGAGACTTCCTCCACCCATCTCTGTAAAAGGTGCGAGAAGTTTTCTTGGGCATGCAGACTTTTACCGGAGGTTCATCAAGGTTTTTTCAAAGATTGCACATCCTTTGTGCAAGTTGCTTGAGAAATAGTGTGAGTTTTATTTTGATAAATCCTGTCTTAAGGCATTTGGTGAGTTGAAGGAAAAGTTGGTGTCTACACCTATCATCATTTCTCCGGATTGGAGCAATCTATTTGAGGTGACGTGTGATGCGAGTGGGAGTGCTCTTGGTGTGGTATTGGGACAAAGAAGAGACAAAATCCTTCATCCCATTTACTATGCTAGTAAATCCGTCAATGAAGCCCAAAAGAACTACACCGTTACTGAACAAGAGCTCCTTGCAGTTGTCTTTGCTTTCGAGAAATTTCGCTCCTATTTGCTTGGCATGAGGGTTATAGTGCATAATGATCATTCTGCTTTGAGATATTTGATGGCAAATAAGGATGCAAAACCGAGTTTGATTCGTTGGGTATTACTATTGCAAGAATTTGACTTTGAGGTGAAAAATAGAAAAGGGACCAAAAATCAAGTTGCTGATCACTTGTCCCGATTAGAAGATGAAACAATGAGGGAGTTAGGTGAAAAGTCTGAAATTGATGATACTTTCCCTGATGAGCATGTACTGGCTGCCTCGCAAGACATAATTCCATGGTTCGCAGATTTTGCGAATTATCTGGCTAGTGATATCGTCCCACCGGACATGTCCTTTCATCAAAAGAAAAGGTTCATGCATGATGTGAAAAAGTTCTTTTGGGATGATCCATACTTATATAGGAGTTGTGCCGATAGGCTTATTCGGCATTGTGTGCCGGAAGTTGAGATGTTGAGTGTTTTGGAGGCATGCAATTCTTCGCCTGTAGGTGGGCATCATAGTGGTTTCCGGACTGCTCACAAGATCTTGCAATGTGGCTACTATTGGCCAACCATCCACCAAGATGCTCATGAGTTTGCCAAGGCATGTGATAGATGCAAAAGAGATGGTGGCATTTCGAGAAAGCAAGAGCTCCCGTTAAATCCCATTCTTGTGATTGAATTGTTTGATGTGTGGGGCATTGACTTTATGGGCCCTTTTGTGAGTTCTCATGGGATGAAGTACATTTTTGTGGCAGTCGATTATGTGTCAAAATGGGTAGAAGCTATCGCACTTGTGAATAATGAAGGGAAGAGTGTCACCGCGTTCTTGAAAAAGAACACATTTTCTAGATTTTGCACCCCAAGGGCTATTATCAGTGATGGGGGATCCCACTTTTGCAAAAAGCTATTTAAGGGATTATTGGAAAAATATGGGGTTCGCCATAATGTGACCACTCCTTACCATCCTCAAACTAGTGGGCAAGTTGAGGTGTCAAACAGGGAGATTAAGCAGATTTTGGCGAAAACGGTGAATGCTAGTAGAACGGATTGGTCAAGGAGGCTTGATGATGCTCTTTGGGCCTACCGGACAACATACCAGACTCCCATTGGTATGTACCCATACAAACTTGTATATGGGAAGGCTTGTCACTTACCGGTTGAATTAGAGCACAAGTCCATGTGGGCAATCAAGAAGTTGAAAATGGATTGGAATGAGGCTATGGAACAGAGGTTAAACGGGTTGAATGAGCTTGATGAATTTCGCTTGAAGGCATATGAAAGTTCAGCCCTCTAGAAAGAAAATATGAAGAAGTACCATGACCTTAGATTGAGAAGCGCGGTTTTTTGGTTGGGGATTTGGTGCTTTTGTTTAATTCTAGGTTGCGCTTGTTTCCAGGCAAACTCAAGTCCAAATGGACTGGTCCCTATTTGATCACCCAACTATTCCCTCATTGTGCGGTTGAGTTGGAGAACAAGGAGGGTGTAAGGTTCAAAGTGAACGGGCAGCGAATCAAAATCTATCTAGGGCATGCTGAGATGGCGAATGAAGTGATCGAGGCATACCATCTTGATGAAGTCTGAGTAATCAAGAGTCCTCCGTCGTGCCTCGACGTTAAACCAAGCGCTGATTGGGAGGCAACCCAATATGTATCCTCTAGCCAACTATAGGTTTTTCGTGATTTTCTAGGCATAGTTGCATTATTTTTACTTTTATTACTTAAGTCATGTCTGAATGTCCTTTTATTTCTCTTTAAGAAGTGTCGGCTAGAGCGTAGAGTAGGGTCCGTGTCCAAAAAATGTCCAGAAAACACAAAAAAATTAGCTTAATGGGTGTTAAATGTCTAGGGACCAAATCACCAGAATCTGGAGAAAATTGGTCTGGTGCACCCATCGACGGACCCATCGATGGACCGTCGTCCCTTCAACGGACCGTCGATAGGATCCGTCGTACCCAGGTATGTTCTTGAAATTTTTCTAAGTTAGGGCACTATCGACGGAGGGGTCGACGGACCATCGGCCGACTTACGATCTATCGACGGGGAATCGTCGATCCCTTACCCACCAACCCGACCCGACCCATCCGGCTATATATTAAAAGTTTTTAAACTTTTCAGTTACCCACCTCTTCACATACCCTCCATAACCGTTTCCCTCCCTATTTCCTCTCATTTTCCCCCACTTCCTCACCCATTAACTCCCATTCCATAATCAGATTCCCCCACTTCCCCCACTTCCACAAACTCCATTCTCTCCCCAAATATTCCTTCTTCTTCAGTCTCCTTGCTGGTCGGTGTTCGTGGTTGGTGTTGCTGCTGTTAAACTACAAGTTTTCATACTCCCTTTGTCCTCCACTACAGTCTCCAGGTATGTTCTTCTGATCTGCTAGATTAACTATAGTTAATTTTCATGTTAACTTGATGTCTTACCTTGTGGGTTTTGAATTTGGGACATCTTTGCATGCTAAAACATTACACCTGAAGTCCTAAGTCCCTTAGAACACTGAATTTAAAAGGGATGGGGGTGTCTTGTTAAAAATGTGTTGTGTTTGCATGTTGTGTTTCTGACCTAGGGTTTTGATAGGCTGTAGAATCGAATGTTCAAACTATGAAAATTCATACCCTAGGAATGATAAAATGATGGATTAAATGTTAGGGACACTTAAGATTTCCAAGGATGCTCTAAATTAGTATGTGGGGTAACCAAAATTGCTGCAAAATTCTATCCCTGAAAGACAGAACGAGACCCCGTCGACATACCATCGGTCCCTCGATGGACTGTCGTTGGGGTCTGTCAACCTCAACATCCCTTGTTTAGTCCAAGTGTTCGTCGACGGACCCCACTGACGTACCGTCGTCCCTTCGACGGTCCGTCCTGCACAATCGTCGACGCTATCAAAACCTTTGGTTCTGATGTTCTAAAAACATATTCTTAGTGTCTGTCGACGGACCCCTCTGACGGTCCGTCCTACACAACCGTCGACGCTGTCAGAACCTTTGTTTCTGATGTTCTAAAAAAAAATCTTAGTGTCTGTCGACAGACCCCTCTGACGGACCGTCGTCCCTTCGACGGTCCGTCCTGCACAACCGTCGACACTATCAGAACCTTTGGTTCTGATGTTTAAAAAAATATTCTAATTGTGCATCAACGGACCCCACTGATGGACCGTCATCCCTTCGACGGTCCGTCCTGCACAACCGTCGACACTATCAGAACCTTTGTTTCTGATGTTTTCAAAACAAAATAGTCAAGTGCCCTCAACGGACCCCCATGATGGACCGTCGTCTCTTCGACTGACCGTCAATGGGTCCGTCAGGCAGTGCTGCACTTCTGCACTGCCATTCCATTCTGTGTTTTACTCTTGTGATTGATGCTTTTGAATGTGTTACAGGCTTGTAGTGGTACTAATAACTTCTCTTTGCAGGTACATATGGCACCCAAGCAGGACCGTGTCTACTCGAGAGGGCGTTCTAAGTCTGTCACCCGTCAAACCGGATGATCATAGACTCAGACGATGAGCGTGACCCAGAGTACGTGCCACCAGGCACCCTCACTCCTGCCCGTGCTGCCCGCATCACCAGAGCCACGCCCACGAAGGTGGCGCGCAGCGGAGTCACTGCCTCCAAGTCTGATGAGGAGTGCATACTGACCGGCACACCTTCTGGGCCGGCTGCACATTCTGAGGGAGCGTCTGGCTCCGAGGAGGCTTCCGATTCTGAGGAAGTGTCTGGCTCTGTGGAGGCTTCCAGGTCTGAGGAGGAGCCTGCCTTGTCTGATGAGGCTGATAGTGCTGATTCTACTCCAGTACCGCAGACTTTCGTCCCCGCTCCGGTTGCTGATCAGCCCAACCGGTGGTGTGTCGAGGGTCAATATCAGGTATATTATGATGCCAAGGTGCCCAATGACAAGGGGGTCATGAACCGTACCTTGACACTCGAGAGGCGGGTTCTCACTGGGAGTCTTCCCAGTATGCCGGCCATCCATGCTATATTCACCAGACATCGGCTGGAGTGGACGGCTCGGAATATGGGCCTCTATAGCAAAGAAATAGTGCGAGTGTTCTACGCCTCTTATGTGGCGACTCTCCGGTCTCAGTTGGACAGGCGGGCCAACCCAGGAAAATATGCACCTCTGGAGTACGTCCGAGTCTGCGGCAATCGGGTTGATATTTCTTTGCAGGCCATTCGCAGGTTTCTCTATGGCGCGGACGTTGATACCACCAGGACCTCCCTCACCGGCGAGTTTGACTATCGGTGGAAGTTGATCAAGGATGGCCGGTTCCAGCGTGAGCCGGATGTGAGAGAGACCACCAAGCGGTGGATAGCACAGAACCTCTCGTGGATAGTGAGGCTGCTGATTGGGTGCTGGAGCCCAAGGGGAGCATCAATAAGTCCAACCTCACCTTCCCACCCAAATTCTTATGGCTACTGGTCCGACACTGCCTTTCCCCCACTGCTGCTGATAACATTGTTACTTGGGATCGTGCAGTGCTGATAGCTGCCATGGTTGCGGGGTTCGAGGTGGACTTCGCATGGCTGCTACAGACGGTGATGCATGAGAGGGCCTTTAAGGCCACTACTACTTACCCCTTCCCGTGCATGGTCTTTGAGTTGTGCAGGTCTGCAGGAGTGCCCGTATGTCACATTGATGTGATCAAGACCCCGCCTGGCATAGTGGATATTGGCCTCATTCGGGATGAGGCAAATGAGTTGGCTCCCCACAGAGTGCCCCGTCCAGAGGTGCAGCCGCTCGGTGAGAACCTGGAAGCCACGATAGAGCAAGACCAAGCGACTAATCCGGCTACATCTGAGCCTACCGACACCACCTCGGTTGAGTCTATCCCGGGCACTAGCACCGCTCCGAGCTCCTCCCACTCGACTCCATCTACTACACTGGTCCCGCTTGCTAGGGTCCAGAAATTAGAGGCCCAAATGGCCACACTTCTGCATCACATCCAGCCTTGGATGCAGAAGTGCATTGCTAAGGCGGAGGAGCGGATAGAGAGGAAGATGGCCCAGCATACTGAGCGGCAGATCATGGAGGTCCAGTAGCGCTTGGATGCATTTGAGTTACGGGTTCTCGCCCCGCCAGCCCCTACAGTGGATTTGACGACTCTTTAGGCTGCTGTGGATAGTCTGAGAGCAGACTTGGATACCATACTGGAGGCTCGCGTGCATGAGTCTGAGGCCCCTTCTGCAGAGCCTGCTGAGGACACGGTGTTGACCACCCTGTTTTCCACCACTATTGTGCCACCACCTCCCCAAGAGATCGTGCCAAGAGGCACCGTGTTAGACATGAGGATGAGTCTCCGGAACGGAAGAAAGAGCGCACTGAGTTGGAGGCCACGAGGAGAGCCTCGCTGATTGATGAGGAGGCCCGCCAGTTGAGAGTTCTAGAAGTGGCTTCAGGGGCGTCGAGCTCCAGAATTGTTGAGGTTGAGAGGATCACTACTGATGGTGATGTTTGCTGAGGACACCACTGATGGTGTCCCTAATACAGAGGGAGCGGTTTCTGGGAAACCGGACCCGCCAGCATGTTGATCGTCGGCGCTTTGCGCCTCAGGTTTGCTTCACCTACCACCCCATTTTATATACTTTTATGCATTGGGGACAAATGCATGTCTTTTTGTTGGGGGTGGGGTAAATGGAAAGTGAGTGCTAGGGTGAAGTCTGAGTAGCCCAACTCACGATCTTCTCTTGGGGTTTTATTGCCTGTGTTCTTTTTCCCTAAGAGACTAGTTATTTTATTGTTTAACCGGCATGTTGGTATATTTTGTACATAGTATAGAAATGGAATCTGAAGCATGATGGCTAAATAAAATGATATCCTGATTTAAAGAAAATACTTGCATGATTAGGCATAGTGAATGATGAATATGTGGCTCGAAGCATGACATAGAGATACACCCCTGCATGACCCTTAATCTTAAGCTCGAACTAAGTGTCTGATAATCTAGTAGGGTAATGATGTGTTAAGTGAGTGTGAGAAAGATTGAATAGACCACCATTGGTACTGAGCTAGAACTTGCCCGGTTAGTCCTGCTAAAAGTAATCTGTAATAAACAATTAGGAAAGGATCATAGGCCCTTGTTCAAAATAATCAATCTTTAGCCTAGATAAAAGAAAACCGAATGAAATTAATCCCTTCCTGATACAAATGATTTGAGCTTAAAATGAACCTTTCTTTTTCTAACCCAACTTATCTTCTGGGAACAATGTGTTGTCCCTGGTCTTTCCTTGGACATGTGCACCTCAGCTTACGCCAAAAGCAGAAGTTGAGGGTGGCTAATGCAGAAAACAACCTTGTCGTGGCCCTGACCCAACCTTGGGTATTATGTACCTTGACTCATGGAAAAGCCATGAGTTGAGGGTGGCTATTATGAGGAATGCTCCGGAAAGTGGGGTTGAATGAATAAAGAAGAGAAAGAACAAAAGAAAAGTGACTCAAGAAAAGCTGAAATCAAATGAAAAATTGCAAAATTTGAAAGTAAAAAAAATAAAAAAAAAAAAAATAAAAGAAGAGTCACTTACACAAAAGGAGAAAAGCAAGGCAAAATAATATAAGAAAATCAAGAATAGGGCGGAACAAACGACGAAAAGGTAGGACGCTTAGCCGTTATGAGAAGGAGGGCAACAAGTCACTAAAATGCATGCAAATGTACCCTACCTGACCCTGAGCCTATGTTACAAGCTAATAAAGTCCTATCGTTATCCTAAGAGTCTAATATGTTGAACTTAAAGCAGTGAAAATAAGGGCAAGCCTATGACAACAAGTATAAATGAGGTGTGAAGTTGTTCTGAGAGCGAGTGTTAAAAAAATAATCCTTATACTCAAACTGAAATCATTGTGTGAAAAATGAGGATATTGTTTTGAAGTGAGGACACTAGTTGCAATACCGGAAAATTGGTACCTTGGTGAGGGATCAAAGAGGATAGGTGTCCGTGTGTGGTGAGTCTGTGTCATGGTCTGATTCATATAAGCAAGCCTAATAGTGATAGCATGCATAAACATAATGAAAATAATTGAGATTGATAGCCAGATGATTAAAAAAGCTAAAATAAGGATACTTTTGTACAAAGGATTTGTGGTGAGTCATAGTGCGTCGCTTGAAGACAAACAACGAATTTAAGTTGAGGGTGTTGATGTACCGTGGTTTTATGGTACTTTCAATTCTTTTTCATTAAGTTTAGTGTGTGTCTGAGGCCTTTTTGTAGTAGTTTTAATGTATTTTTCTCTTTGTTTGCAGGAAACTGTCCAAAATAAAAATGCGGAAGAACTGTGCTAAAATTGCAGAAGATACGACCTACGGTGCCATCGACGGTCCGTCGACCACTCAACAGTCCGTAGGTGGCAACCGTCGTCTGAAGAAAATGTTGTTGAAGGAAGATCAGGGAATTCTGACCAAGTGTGGGGCTACGGAAGCTATCAACGGACCGTCATCTCCACGATGGATTGTCCTGCACATCCATCATTACTAACAGAAAGTAGACCATGTACCCGTCTTGAAAAGATTCTAAGTGTGGAGAAACGGAAGTCATCGACGGACCGTCGTGCATTCAACGGACAGTCATCCTTGCCCGTCAATGGTAACAGTGAGTGGGAGAAGAAAGCAGCTGATAAAGAACCTAAATGTGGAACGACGGGAGGCCTCAACGGTCCGTCGTGGCGGTCGTCAACTCAGACGTGTTTTTGGGCAGATTTTCCTTAAATAGATTTCCTTTTTATGTTAGGACTTCATTATTATAAATACTTGTAAAAACCTCGTTTTTGGGGTTAGACTCTTTGGTATTTTCAGTTTTATTATTCTAAGTGTTGAACTTGATATTTTGGGGAATATTCTACTTTCCGGAATCGTTTTTGCAAGACTTTGATTTATTCAAGTAATTTTATGGATTTTCTTCAATCTCATCAAAGTAAGTACATGAATTCTTGTCTAATCAATATGAATTGTGTGATTGTTAACATGGATAACTAAATCCATAACTAGGGTTGTGGGAACCATGGGTAATTAACAAAGTAAAACTAGCTAAAATAACAATTCTCGAATAGTTTCTTGCATGTATTGATAATTCTTTCGTTTAGAAGTCTTTTTAACGAGTTCACACATTAGAACTCATCGGACCAAGGAGGTAGATAATAAGAAAAGAATTATCAACGTAGATTTAGTATACACTATCTAATAGGCTAGTGTCGATTGGTGCGAAGTAATAACTAAGCCATACATCAATTATGATGATTAATACGAGGTAAGAGGTAAGGTTTAGTAAAGTATACGCACGTAGCCGGACCAAGGTGCGGTGTAAAATTCACTAATTGCCGGACCAAGGAATTAGGGATATATAACTTATCACTTTTCATGCAAGATTCTAGGAAAGAGGTGTTATAGTTAGGGTTACTGCGTTATGAACCTAATGGGGAACACTTACACCCTAGTTTCTCTCGTCACTTGATAAACATCAAATATTTGAACTTGTTACTTGTTTACTTAGAATTAATTAAATATTTTTATTACACAAAACCCCCCTTTTTATTGTTTGTTTTTGGAAAGGATTTGATTAAAACAGAAGAAATCGGAGTTTAAAGTTAAGTCTAAACCATTTTCCTTGTGGGATCGACCCCAACCTAACATTTGGGTTCTTTACTTGATACGACCGCATATACTTCTTTAGGGAACTGTAATTTGAGCGTATCAACACCCAATGGCAAGGAATGGTCTTCCTATAATAATAAGGACCTTAAAATCAACCACACAATCAAGAATCACAAAGTCATCCGAAAAAATGAATGACTCCACTTTCACAAGCACATCATGGAGTACACCTATGGGCCTCTTCACAGTTAGATCAGTCATCAGTAACCGCATCGTGGTAGGCTTTGGATCCCCCAACCCTAATTTCTTATAAATGGACAGTGTCATGAGATTTATGCTCTCACCAAGATCATACAACGCCTTCGCAAAGTGTAGTAACCCTGTAGTACATGGAATAGTCAAGGCACCTGGATCCTCTTTCTTCTACACAAGAGACCTTGTGGCAATAGCACTATAATGTTGCATTTTATCTTCATCTTCAAAATGCACCAAACTTTTCTTTGTCACCATACATTCATAACATAGCATATCAAGGAATTTTCTCTAAAGATTCTTTCAACAGAACATTGATGGAAAGATGCTTCAACATAGTGATAAATCGGCAATATTTCCCATATTCTGGTTTCTTCGCCAATCACCGTGGAAATGGTGGTGGAGGTCTAGGGATGGGGACCACTTTCTGTGATAACTCTACTTCTTTTATTGTTGAATCACCTAACTCTCCACTAGATTCTGCTACAACATCTTCTTTTCTCATATCCCCTTCTACTACAAATGACATATCTGGATGAATGGTCTTTTTAACTCCTCGAGTAGTGACTGCCAAGTAATTCCCATCATTCTTTGGGTTTTGGATAGTGTTTCTTGGAAGAGTCCCAGGTTGGCGTGGGTTAACTGTAGTAGACAACTGAGTCATCTATAGCTCAAGGTGCTTTATCGATACCGCATGTGCATCCACCTTTTGTCCAATGCCACACATGTCACATATGGCCCAACCTATCATTCTTGTTGCCATAGTTGTTCCGGTTGAAGTTGTTGTCGCAATTTTAGTTCCCATCTAGGACATATTGACCCTCTCAAGTGTAGTTTCCATAGTTCCCACCTTGATTTTCTTGACCTTGGTGCCAATTATTCTGAATTTAATCCTTAAGCGTTTGGTCGGAAACCCCCTCGTATAATCATAAACTACATATGAATCCTCTTCGTAGTAATACTCTTCTGCCGGTGGTAGGGGTCTAGTCAAATAGTTTACCACATTCTCCTTTTTTGTGCCTCCACTCACATGCTTCAAGACCAACCCAAACTCGATTCTCATCTACTCTTTATCTTTAGCAATCTTATCTGGATTGTTTATAGCTTGAACAACGTAGGTGTTTCTCCCAGTGTCTGACTTTATAGTGCTCCAAGCTTTATTGTTGCGAGATATCTTCTCAAACTTCTCTACAATCTCTGCATAAGTGCATTCTCTGTAGGAACAACCGATAATAGTATCAAGAACTGCTTTATTGTTGTGATCTTGACCTTTATAGAAATACTCCTTCAGTGACTCATCATCAATGAGAAGATTCGGGACACGCCTCACAAACGCATTGAATCTGTCCCAAGAGCTATTCACCGACTCTCCAGGTAGTGCCACAAAGTTGTTCACCATATCCTTGTGATTGAGCTTCTTGGACAATTGATAATACCTTGCTAAGAACACATCTCTCAATTGTTCCCAAATATAGATTTAATTGTAGGGCATCTCAGTGAACCATATAATAGCCTTTCTTGTCAGTGATAGAGGGAACACTCGAACCTAATGACATCCATCTCCAAGTCTAGTCTACCCACAAACAATTTTCATACCGCCCTTAGCTTGTCTATATGATCATGTGGATCTTCTGATGGCAGTCCCAAATTAAACACCTCGCGGTGAGCATCTGTATCAGGATACTCGTCACCAGGAATGTGTGCCTCAAGGGAAAGGGGGGGGCGAGGGTAGGAAAAGATATCCATCAGATTCTACAATGTTCACGTTACCTCTATAATGATCCTGAGGTCGCGGGGCTGCTGGAGGTTGCACTCAAGGCATCTCCTAACTGATTCTCAACGGGCACCTAGTTTTTTGCACTGACTAGTATTGGAGGTTGCAGGCCGTCTCTAGCTCCTACATCCCCTCTGTTTGATACCTGGGACGCCTTGATTCTCCATCCTTCACAAGGTTTGATTCTATTCGAGATCATAAGGAGTGAGTGCTTTCCCTCGTCTCCGTGTACTTGGAATACACTAGAGCTAGACTTGAGAAGAACAAAACACAAAGAAAAGGTAAAATGAGAAAATAGTTGACTTAAGTTCAATAATGTAGTTGAAATTAATCTAAATGCCAAATTCCTTGGTAGTGACGCCAAAATTTGATACGCTCAAATTACACCTCACTAAAGTAGTATAAGCGATCATTATAAAGTAAAGAACCCAAATAGTAGGTTGGGGTCGATTCCACGAGGAAAATGGTTTAGACTTAACCCACTATTATCTCTTTTTAGTCAACATATTTTCAAAGCAATAAAGTAAGGGGGAGGGGTGTTTGTGATACAAATTCCTTTAATTTTGAGATTATCAAGTGAACAAAAGAAAACTTTGGTTGATATCAATATGAGAAAATAACTAGGGTATGTGTGTTCTCCACAAGTTCATAACGCGGTATTCCCAGTAATAGTAATCCTTTCCTAGTGTATTACATGCAAAGTGATAAGTTAGGTATATCTAAATCCTTTATCCGACATCTAGAGAATTACACCCCGCACCTTGGTCCGCCTACGTGTGTATATTTTACTAACACTTACCATTACCTCATATTAAACATCTTCATGGATGTGTGCCTTAGTTATAACTTTGCACCAATCGACACTAGCCTATTAGATAGTAACACACTAATTCTATGTTGATAATTCTTTTCTTATTTACTACCTCCTTGGTCCAGAAGTAGTAACAAGGGGAGTTCTAACGCGTGCACTCGTTAAAAAGACTTCTAAACGAAAGAATTATCAATGCATGCAAAAACACTACTCAAGAATTGCTTAATTACTAGTTATACGTTGTTAATTCTTCATAGTTCTCACAACCCTAGTTGTGGATTTAGTTACCCATGTTAGAAAGATCATAATTCATGTTTCTAGATGAAGAAATCATGAACTTACTTAGAAGAAGAATAAACCCAGGAATTGCACTTGAATTTGCAAACAAAAAACTTCAAATAAACCCGAAAATCGATAAATTGCTAAAGTTGCAAAGAACAATTCCCAAAGCAAGAACTAGGTGAAAGTAACAATAGTTAACCCCCAAGAACGAGGTTTTTATCCCCTATTTATAGAAAACAAAGTCTTAATGAAACATGAATTCAAAAAAGGAAAGTTTTTTTTAGGCAAGCAGCTTCAATCAATGAGACAATTGGCGGGCTGTCGACGAAGCAACAACACGGTCCATCGACGCCGCTCTGTAGCTCCATAGTTAGAATCGTCAAATATCAGGTACTAGAACCCTCAGAGTCACAAACTAAGGTTCACCAGTATGGTCCGTTGATTGATCAATGGACCGTCGATGCCAATCGTGGTTCCACACTTGCTCATATTTCCCTGATTTTCCTTTAACGCCTGATCTGCTCATATACGATCAAGACCTACGGAGCATAGATTGAATGAAGGTCCATCGATTGCTTCCGTAGGTCTGCATCTGCACTGTTTTTAGTTGTCTTTTCTGTTTTTCTGCCTGAACATCTTTCCTTCAAAAAAAGACACAGAACTTGTTAAAACCCATACAAAAAGTCTCTAGACACACATAATTCTTAAGTGAAATACATTACAAATACCGTTAAATCATGGTACATCAACTTCCCAACTACTCATTTCCCTAGCCAACTTGATCTTCCCCTTCAGGGCTTGGCACACTGGAACTTTAGGCGAGGTAATTTCCGTTCGGCGACTCGGTGAAGGGGATTGGCGATCACCATACCTTCATTGTTTTGTTCTTTCACCTTACTTTGTTCCTTCTTGAAAATTAGTGTCCTTACGATGTTCCTCAATCCAAACAACTCTCATATTCAAAAAGATGAACGCATGCATGACTCCGCCCATAGGTTTGCCCTTATTTTCCAACCGACACTTGTTTTAGCTTATTCAAGACCAAAAAGGTCTTTCCAAGGCTTGTAACGGGGCTGAGTGTAAAGGTATGATCATTTAAGCTCAATGGATGTTGTCCTCATGAAATGTCGTAGGAACAACACTTTATTCCCTTTTCTTCAACATTTTCCATTCATGCTCAAAAGTCACCCAAATATTCACTTTCCATGAAATACCGGACATCCCATTACTTTTGCAATTTCCCAACTTTATTTAAAACTCTTTCATGATTTTTATTTTCCTTTTTCTTTAATTTTTTTTTGTATGGAAAGATCCCATATGATTTACCTTCTATTTTCACCACACTCCCAACTTAGTGTTTTGACCTAAGTTTGCTATTCAAACAAATCACAATTCATGAGGATTATAGGTGAGAGGATAAAGAGAGGTTTCATATTCTCATGTTTCTTCCAAAAAAGGCTACAACTCAAATGGTTCTCAAGAAAAGTTCACACACTCACAAGGTAGGCCACAAAAGAGGTATAATGTTAAATTGTTTTACTCTTTGAAACTGTTACCTAAGATCATTTCAATATCTCACATCACTTGGTCAACCGGAACAATAGGGAAATTCTAGGTGTAATCACCCAAGGTTCACGGTAAGCTCATCGCACAAGGCATTGACACCAATGTCAAACAAGACTTCACACATCTACTAGTGTGCAATGTTCATCACAATAGACTTAATTCAAAATTGGCAAGTCACAACGAGATGAAAAAAGTTCACATATTGTCTATGCAACTTTATTTGTCTTCATCGTAGCTAGACATTCACTTTTGTTTGTGTCACGAACGGGGTCTAGACCCTAGACAAAACCGGCGTCGTTGACCTCTCATAGGTCGCAGACAAGCCTACATACGTCATCATTACATCGTATAGGTTAATTTTAGCGGAAAATTTAAAACTTTTGTTTGCTTTGAAGCATACATATACTTCATAGTAAGAATTTCATTATGTCACATCACTTCGCCACAACCATCTAATAATGATAAAATCAAATGAAGGAAATATTTCATAACTGCATAAATATAAAGTTGCCAAAATGGCACCAATAAAACATCTGAAATAAGTAAGAAAGAAACACTAGTGGAACATACTCCACTAGATCATGCCTACATCTAAGCTATAATATAAGATATAAACATCTTCGAAATCATAAGGTCCTACAAAGTCCAGATGAATGCTCCACGTCCGGATAGCTTCAACGTAGGCTCGTAAGCTATAGCGTCCACCTGCACCTAAAAGTAGAGTATTGTAAGGGATTAGTAAACACTTGTACTAAGTATGGGTGTATGCAAGCACACACCAAGGACATGCATGATTAAGGTAAGCTCTCTCCTAACAATATGAGTTATGGACAGCCAAGTCAGTTGGACTTGCCAAATCAGATTAGGAAAGTCATGCTATGAGAGTAACATGCATCATCATTCTTTTCATATTGCACACAGCACATAACATATTTCATATAGCACATACATATACCACATATCATTCATTTATATGCCATGAGACCTTGGAATCATGGACTTAATATTAGGACTTCCCAAAATGAGAGCTCAACGTATGGGACCTCAACTAGGGAGCCTTCTTTAGCAAACACAGAGTCTGCTTCATTCATTCATACATACTTCAGTTTCATTCGTTTCATTCATTCATAGGCTGGTGCAAAAACCAGCTATACCTAGGATGTAGTTTAAGACTCTCATAGGGTTCACTGTGCAATGATCAAGAACGACCTAGTGTCATTACTTGAGTCTAGTTCACCTCTTGATTATCCTAACCAAACACCTTTGGTATCATTCATTTCATTTTGTGCATTACTGAGGATGGTCTCATTCTTTCTTTGGGAACTTTAACTTTAACCGACATAGATCATGTGAGCTCCATGAAATCCAGTGTCTACCCCACACCGATAAGAGGTGGAATAACCGGCCAAAGTGAAACCAAAACATGCTAGCGTATATAGGGGATTGAACCCTACTAGATCCCTGTGTTGGCTGCATAGGTTCAAAGACAAGGATATATAAGGAGACCCATACCCGCCTAAACGGATAGTCTTATCTCATGAGATTTACACGAACCTCTACCTTCCCGAAAGATGGAATCGCGACTCATAGCTAGCCTATCGGTGCTCCGTATAAAGTTCCATTACATTCATCTCACACATCATAGAAGTTGGCTTCTAGCATCATTTCTCATTAGATGATTTCTCATCTCATTATTAGTATTAAGTTTGTATTAATCTCAATACTTTCATTAGAGTGTTTCTTAGAGACTGGTCTCTTCATTAACTTTACACTCTCATAGGTGAGTACATTATTGGTAACACTTACTTAGGCTCATCTGAGATTGATCGCATCTTTCACATTAGCCTCTTATCATGTTGTCACCACATTCATTAACTGTAGCATATTAGCTCATCATAATTAGTCACCCCCTTTTACGTGAATGTTCATTTCATTATATGCCAATGCACTTGGCCTTTTAGTGTGTTTCACACCCTTACTTAACCCTCCTGGGGTCACATCAATTCATCACATACATCTTAGGTTCACTTACTTTTAATGTACGCTGGACTTATGAACCCATACGTCCAAGCCATGAGGCTTCATTCATAATTCGTCTAAGTGACTTATACTTACCCAAGATTAAATGGTACAAGACTTATGCATCTTGTAAGTATGCCAAGGTCTCAATTTCGATTCCTATAGGCAGCATTCATTAAATATTTAATCACGTAAGACTTATGTATCAATACGGAATTGGGCAAGGGAACCCGATTTAATTCCCTTGTATAACACTTAGTCTTTTTTTTATATAAATTTTTGATTTAGAATTCTCGGCTTGGGGACCCGAGATCGAATCCCCACACCTACACTTCCTTTCTTTCTTTTCTTCACTTTGTCTTAAACATCTCGGCTTGGAACCCAAGATCGGATCCCCACGCCCACATCCCTTTTATTTTCTTTCTTTCCTTAATTCTTCCGTTTAGACCGAAAGGATGTGGGATCGATCCCCCACAACCTCATTTTTCTTTTATTCCTAACTTCCTTATCTATCCGAGAGGTTGTGGGTTCGATCCCCACACACATCATTTTATTTATCTTCCCTTTTTCTTTTGTTTCTTCACCAGACTTACCCCATTTCGAATCCCCCTCATCTCACTTTAAATATTAAATATTTCAGCAGCCTTCACATAGTGAGGTCTCGGGTTCAATCCTTGGTGACCTCACATATTTTAAAATGATTTGTAAATCTCCAATTCCTCAAGTTTCATAGCCGAACCAAATTTCCAGCAAATCTGGAAATTTGATTAAATTTTCCAGTCCATTTTCTCCACCTTTTATACGTTAGATTTTTGGACAATTCATTGGACATTTCGTACGTTTATTTTGTGCATTTTCGTGGTTACATTTGATCAAGAGTTTTCACTCAATTTAGCAACATTACACCACTTATGAACACCACGATTTACTTCAAGTAATTGCATATAAAACACAAGGATTTAATCCTGCATTTTACACACTTCAACCCGTGACCAAATTCACGGCATACACAATGCACACACACGTTTAACACATAGTTTCGGAAAGCATGCTTATTACTCACATAAATCCGAACATACATGAATGAACATAATCATCACGAAAACACATCACATCCCTAAATTCTACCAGCAAAACATACCCAACCTACAAAATGGGAGCTAGTGACAAGGACATGCAATGGGGAACATTCCTAGTTTTCGGATTAGAATTCGACTGAATCCTAGGGGGTCTCTTGGGAAAGGGACCAAGAGGAAGAAAACCCATACATTTTTTCAATCAACACCCTCCAAATCTGCTCCAATGGCAGCCAACTCCTACGACACCAAAGCCTCACCACCAAACTTCAAGCACAACCCGTCAAGAACAATGTTTTTGCTTTTCATTTTTAGTTTAGTTTTTCTTTTGAGTTTAAGTGTTCAAGTTCTTCAAGAGTGATGAACTTTTGACTTTGTTCTTTTACTGATAATGAACGTGATAATGAGAGTAAATAGGCGTGAGAAAGAGAGTGGAGAGAGATGTGAGTAAGTGTAGGAGTAGGAGTTTTAGTTGAAGACTTAGTCAAACTAGGACTCCTTGCCATTTACTATTTAAAATCTGATTTTTTAAAGGCTTAGGTGAAATGACTAATCATTCCCTTACTTAAATCATATAATTAAGATAAATTAATTATATTTAACATTGCTTCCACCAAGACTCGAACCCGGTTGAAGCTTAACTTGCGAAAAGGGTCAAATTCGGTCAACCCTACTCGAATTATCCACCTTTTTATATTAATTAATTAATTAATTAATTACTCAGGGTAATTACAATACTACCCCTAGACTGGAAAAGACCATTTTACCCCTAGACCCTCCAAACTTAAAATTACCCCTTTCAAGTCCGGTTAAGACTCATCCGGGTGAATCTTAATATTCGGGTGCCCTACATGGCTGGACCCAACCTTGCCTAGCTCAACTAACTCACCAAGTTAGTTGGCTTGGCTAGTGCATAGGTTCTGAGGTCTGGTTCCACGGGCATCAAGCCGTGTGGACCCGGTCTAATCTAGGCATTCTAGGTACGTTTAGGCATTACTTAGCATAGTCATTTTTGGGTTGTTACATTATCCCCCCCTTAGGAACATTCTTCCCCGAATGAAATTTCTAATTATCTAGCACAATGCCAGTCATATCATAACATAAGTACTTTACACAGTCAAGCAATATCAACAAAGAATAGAGGAGACAAGGAAACTTAGACTTAAGAGTAGGAAATCTAACCTCAAGAGCTGAAAAGATGAGGATAGCGGGATTTCATATCGGCCTCGGCCTCCCACGTAGCACCCTCAACAAGATGGTTCCTCCACAATACCTTCACTGTGGCAACCTCCTTGTTTCTCAGCCGCTTTACCTGCCGGTCTAAAATCTCAACAGGAACCTCATCACAGGACAACTCTTCATCAACCCCCAAACCTTCAATAGGCAGAATCAATGTTGGATCACCAAGAAACTTCTTTAACATAGAGACATGAAAGACTGGATGAATATAAGTTAGCTCTGTAGGCAACGCCAACTCATTGGCCACCTCACCCACACGTTGTAGAATCTCGTATGGACCAACATACCTCGGACTCAACTTCCCCTTCCTGCCAAATCTTATCACCCCCTTCATGGGTGATATCTTCAAGTAGACCTGGTCACTAACATCAAACTCTAAGAGCCGCTTCCTGCTATCTGCATAAGACTTCTGCCGACTGTAAGCAGTAGCCAACTTGTCTCTAATCACC
This sequence comes from Solanum lycopersicoides, assembly GCA_022817965.1. Classification (NCBI taxonomy): domain Eukaryota; kingdom Viridiplantae; phylum Streptophyta; class Magnoliopsida; order Solanales; family Solanaceae; genus Solanum; species Solanum lycopersicoides. Next base: position 47,499,666 of record CM040625.1, on the reverse strand, counting down.
CTGACCTTCTCTAAGGCTTCATAAATGATCTCTGGACCCAAAATGGATGACTCTCCAACCTCGAACTACCCAACTGGAGACCTACACCTCTTACCATACAGTGCCTCAAACGGTGCCATCCCAATGCTGGAGTGATAACTTTTATTATACGAGAACTCTATCAAGGGCAGATGGTCGTCCCAACTACCTCTGAAGTCAATCACACATGCTCTCAACATGTCATCCAATGTCTCAATAGTGCGCTCTGCCTGCCCATCTGTCTGAGGATGGAAGGCAATACTGAGCTTTACCTGCATGCCTAAGCTCTTCTGGAAGGATCTCGAGAAATGCGAAGTGAACTGAGCTCCCCTATTCGAAATGATAGACAAAGGAATCCCATGCCACCTCACAATCTCATCAATGTAGAGTCTCGCATAATCCTTGTCCCTGTAAGTAGACATCACAGGGATAAAGTGGGCAGACTTAGTCATCCTGTCCACAATAACCCATATGGAGTCATGCTGTCTCCTAGTCCTCGGAAGACCAACCACGAAGTCCATGTTAATGGCCTCCCACTTCCAAGTCGGAACCTCAATCATCTGAGTGAGACCACCAGGCTTAAGGTGCTCCGCCTTAACCTGCTGAAAATTAGGACACCTGGCCACATACTCAGCAATGTCCTTCTTCATGCCATCCCACCAGTAGATCTGCTTGAGGTCATGATACATCTTGGTGGAACCTGGATGAATCGAATACCTGGAAACCTTGGCCTCTGCAATAACTTGGTCCGCAAATCATCCACATCTGGTACACACAGCCTGTCCTGGTACCTAAGTATGCCGTCACCTCCCAAAGCAAAGGACTCATTCATCTTCATCAGCACTGAGTCCTTCAACTCCATCAACACAGGATCAAGATGCTGACCCTTCTTGACTTCAACTACCAGGGATGATTCATAACTAGGATGAACTGAAACACCCCCACTAGTAGAAGCCATCAACCGCACACCTAGTCTGGCCAGTCTGTGTACATCCTTCACCAACTCCTTCTTCCCATCATCAATGTGGGTTGTACTCCCCATGCTCAACCTGCTCAAAGCATCAGCTACAACATTTGCCTTCCCTGGATTATAGTGGACACTCATGTCATAGTCCTTCAACAGCTCCAACCATCTCCACTGACGTAGATTCAACTCCCTCTGTGTGAACACGTACTGGAGACTCTTGTGGTCTGTGAACACATCCACATGCACCCCGTACAAGTAATGCCTCCACAGCTTCAAAGCAAATACCACAGCTGCCAACTCCAGGTCGTGAGTGGGATAATTCTTATCATGAACCTTGAGCTGTCTGTACGCGTAGGCTATCACCTTACCACCCTGCATAAGAACACAACCCAAACCAACCCTAGATGCATCACAATAAACAGTGTAATTCTCACCACATTTAGGTAACGTAAGCACTGGGGCTGAAGTGAGTCTGTCCTTGAGCTCCTGGAAACTCTTCTCACAAGTCTCCGCCCATTCGAACTTGGCTTTCTTCTTAGTCAAAGCTGTCAGTGGGGCAGCAATGGAAGAAAAACCCTCCACGAACCTGCGGTAGTAACCAGCCAATCCCAGAAAGCTATGGATATCGGTGGGAGTAAGAGGTCTTGGCCAGTTCTTAACAACCTCAGTCTTCCTGGGTCCACCTCCACACCCTGATCGGACACAACATGACCCAGGAAGGTCACTGATCTAAGCCAGAATTCACACTTGCTGAATTTGGCATACACTGATGTTGTCTAAGTACCTGCAGGTTAGTCTCAAATGTTTTCATGCTCTTCCTTGGTCTTAGAGTAGATGAGGATGTCATCAATGAATACTATGAGAAAGAATCAAGGTATTCACGGAAGACTCGGTTCATGAGGTCCATAAATGCAGCTGGTGCATTAGTGAGACCAAATGACATGACTAGGAACTCATAATGACCATAACGGGTACAAAAGGCTGTCTTTGGGATATTTTCATCCCTAACCCTAAGCTGATGATACCCGGAACGAAGATCAATCTTCGAGAAGAAACTAGACTCTTGGAGCTGATCGAATAAGTCATGTATTCTAGGAAGTGGATACCTGTTATTTATAGTGACTTTGTTGAGCTGCCGATAATCGATACACATCCTAAGGGTTCCATTCTTTTTTTCACAAACAGCACTAGAGCTCCCCAAGGGGATATGCTCGGCTGGATGAAGCCCTAATCAGTGAGATCTTTTAACTGCATCTTCAACTCTTTGAGTTCAGCTGGAGCCATTCTGTAGGGAGGAATTGAAATTGGTTTGGTATCAGGATCTATACCGATACCAAAATCAATCTCTCGAGGGGGAGGGACTCCAGGCAAATCATCGGGGAAAACATCTTGGAACTCATTCACTACAGGAACAGAGTCTATGGAAGGAACGTCATGATCCAGATCATTGACACTCACAAGATGGCATAACGATCCCTTGGACATCATTTTATTAGCTTTTAGATTCAAAATCAAGGGACCTGAACGACTCGAATTGTATCCCTCCCAGACCATCTCTACTTCATTAGGGAAACGGAATCTCACAACCCTACTACGGCAGATTATGAATGCATAACATCTATGGAGACAGTCCATACCAAGTATATTATCGAAGTCATTCATGGGTAAGTCAACAAGGTCTGCACACATAGTCTTACCACATACTACTATTGGGCAGTCTTTATGAACCCTATTAGGTCTCACATTTTCTCCTAAGGGAGTACTAACTACAATAGGCTCATGAAAAACCTCAGGTAGTGTTTCAAAAGTAAGAGCAAGCAAGGGAGTCACAAAAGAAAGCGTAGACCCTGGATCAAGTAAAGCATAAACAGAGGTTGAGAAAACTTGCAGCATACCTGTGACCACATCAGCAAACTTCTCCTGCTCCTCCCTGCCCTTCAAGGCGTAGAATTTGTTCCTCTTAGGAGGCTCGGCTGCAGTAGCATTCTGGGGATTAGGCCTAGGCTGAGCATTACCTCCAGCCTGACCCCTATTTTGTGGACAGTCCCTGACCATGTGTCAGCTCTTTTCGCAACCGAAGCACACATTTGTGCCTAGTCTGCACTCTCCACTGTGAATACGGCCACACTTGCCACATTCCTTTATGGGACGCTGCACATCACCTCCATTGCCCTTCTTGGGCTCGGGTCTGCCTCCTCTGGGTGCTGCACTCCTCTAAGAGTTAGAGTTCCCTGAACTCTGATGCCCCTTCTTAAATCTGGTCTGCTCACGAACTCCAAAAAAGCTCCTGCCACCACCTCTGCTGGAACCTGTCTGGTCTGAAGGGTTAGGCCTCCTGACCTCACTGACTCTCCTCTTCTTCCTGCTGTCCTAAACCTGCTGAACATGCACCATCAGCCTGGACAAGTCCATGTTGTCATGGAGCATCGCAGCCCGACACTCCTCCTCTAATTCCTCTGAGATTCCTCTAAGGAACCTGCTCATCTCATCCCTGTTATTTGACACAAGAGAAGTGGCATACCTGGACAATTTAACAAATTTCAGGGAATACTCCCTGACAGTCATCGAGCCCTGCTTAAGGTTGATGAACTCCTCAACCTTAGCCTCTCTCATCTCTATGGGGAATAACCTCTCCAGAAAGGCTGTGTTAAATAGCTCCCATGTGATCGGACCTCCGCCCAATGCCCTGCTATCCTGCTACATCTTTCACTAAGACTGTGCAACATCCTTCAGCTTGTACGAGGCCAGCTCAGCTTTCTCAATCTCTGTGGCCCCCATTGCCATCAAAATCTTCTGGACCTCCTCCATGAACTACTGAGGATCCTCTGCTGTCTTAGATCCTATAAAGATTGGAGGATGCATCCTCGTAAAATCTCGCAACCTGTTCGCCATGTTGTGGGCAGGTGGGTTCTCCCGCTGAACCTCCTGTCTGTTGGCCTGGGCCGTCATAGCCTGATCCTACACAGTGATGGCTTGAGCTATCTGTGCCAAAGCTGTCCGCACCTCCGCATCAGCCAACCCAGCTGGGTTAACTGGCATGGCCACTCGTGCAGCTGGATCCTGGGGTGGAACTTAGTTGCCCCTAGCAGCTGCTCCTACTCTTCCCCGACCAGCGCTCCCCTTGTGTTCATTTTTGAAAAGAGAATAAGGATTGATGTTAGATACGCTCATAAACACCAAGATATCAGACATTAAGGAAAGCACGATAAGATCAGAAGAAGGGAAATTTCCTACGCATCATGCAGTCTCTAATTCATGATAGTGGTGCACTTCACTACCATAAGTTAGAAACCACTCGATGTGGTTGATGTGAACTTA
>CM040625.1:47416107-47494363 GCA_022817965.1 Solanum lycopersicoides | reverse complement strand
AGGGCAGATGGTCGTCCCAACTACCTCTGAAGTCGATCACACATGCTCTCAACATGTCCTCCAATGTCTCAATGGTGCGCTCTGCCTGCCCATCTGTCTGAGGATGGAAGCAGACTGAGCTTTACCTGCATGCCTAAGCTCTTCTGGAAGGATCTCGAGAAATGCGAAGTGAACTGAGCTCCCCTATTCGAAATGATAGACAAAGGAATCCCATGCCACCTCACAATCTCATCAATGTAGAGTCTCGCATAATCCTTGTCCCTGTAAGTAGACATCACAGGGATAAAGTGGGCAGACTTAGTCATCCTGTCCACAATAACCCATATGGAGTCATGCTGTCTCCTAGTCCTCGGAAGACCAACCACGAAGTCCATGTTAATGGCCTCCCACTTCCAAGTCGAACCTCAATCATCTGAGTGAGACCACCAGGCTTAAGGTGCTCCGCCTTAACCTGCTGAAAATTAGGACACCTGGCCACATACTCAGCAATGTCCTTCTTCATGCCATCCCACCATAGATCTGCTTGAGGTCATGATACATCTTGGTGGAACCTGGATGAATCGAATACCTGGAAACCTTGGCCTCTGCAATAACTTGGTCCGCAAATCATCCACATCTGGTACACACAGCCTGTCCTGGTACCTAAGTATGCCGTCACCTCCCAAAGCAAAGGACTCATTCATCTTCATCAGCACTGAGTCCTTCAACTCCATCAACACAGGATCAAGATGCTGACCCTTCTTGACTTCAACTACCAGGGATGATTCATAACTAGGATGAACTGAAACACCCCACTAGTAGAAGCCATCAACCGCACACCAGTCTGGCCAGTCTGTGTACATCCTTCACCAACTCCTTCTTCCCATCATCAATGTAGGTTGTACTCCCCATGCTCAACCAGCTCAAAGCATCAGCTACAATATTTGCCTTCCCTGGATGGTAGTGGACACTCATGTCATAGTCCTTCAACAGCTCCAACCATCTCCACTGACGTAGATTCAACTCCCTCTGTGTGAACACGTACTGGAGACTCTTGTGGTCTGTGAACACATCCACATGCACCCCGTACAAGTAATGCCTCCACATCTTCAAAGCAAATACCGCAACTGCCAACTCCAGGTCGTGAGTGGAATAATTCTTATCATGAACCTTGAGTTGTCTGTACGCGTAGGCTATCACCTTACCACCCTGCATAAGAACACAACCCAAACCAACCCTAGATGCATCACAATAAACAGTGTAATTCTCACCACATTTAGGTAACGTAAGCACTGGGGCTGAAGTGAGTCTGTCCTTGAGCTCCTGGAAACTCTTCTCACAAGTCTCCGCCCATTCGAACTTGGCTTTCTTCTTAGTCAAAGCTGTCAGTGGGGCAGCAATGGAAGAAAAACCCTCCACGAACCTGCGGTAGTAACCAGCCAATCCCAGAAAGCTATGGATATCGGTGGGAGTAAGAGGTCTTGGCCAGTTCTTAACAACCTCAGTCTTCCTAGGGTCCACCTCCACACCCTGATCGGACACAACATGACCCAGGAAGGTCACTGATCTAAGCCAGAATTCACACTTGCTGAATTTGGCATACAGCTGATGTTGTCTCAGTACCTGCAGGGTTAGTCTCAAATGTTTTTCATGCTCTTCCTTGGTCTTAGAGTAGATGAGGATGTCATCAATGAATACTATGAAGAAAGAATCAAGGTATTCACGGAAGACTCGGTTCATGAGGTCCATAAATGCAGCTGGTGCATTAGTGAGACCAAATGACATGACTAGGAACTCATAATGACCATAACGGGTACAAAAGGCTGTCTTTGGGATATTTTCATCCCTAACCCTAAGCTGATGATACCCGGAACGAAGATCAATCTTCGAGAAGAAACTAGACTCTTGGAGCTGATCGAATAAGTCATGTATTCTAGGAAGTGGATACCTGTTATTTATAGTGACTTTGTTGAGCTGCCGATAATCGATACACATCCTAAGGGTTCCATTCTTCTTTTTCACAAACAGCACTAGAGCTCCCCAAGGGGATATGCTCGGCTGGATGAAGCCCTAATCAGTGAGATCTTTTAACTGCATCTTCAACTCTTTGAGTTCAGCTGGAGCCATTCTGTAGGGAGGAATTGAAATTGGTTTGGTATCAGGATCTATGCCGATACCAAAATCAATCTCTCGAGGGGGAGGGACTCCAGGCAAATCATCGGGGAAAACATCTTGGAACTCATTCACTACAGGAACAGAGTCTATGGAAGGAACGTCATGATCCAGATCATTGACACTCACAAGATGGCATAACGATCCCTTGGACATCATTTTATTAGCTTTTAGATTCAAAATCAAGGGACCTGAACGACTCGAATTGTATCCCTCCCAGACCATCTCTACTTCATTAGGGAAACGGAATCTCACAACCCTACTACGGCAATTATGAAGGCATAACATTTATGGAGACAGTCCATACCAAGTATAATATCGAAGTCATTCATGGGTAACTCAACAAGGTCTGCACACATAGTCTTACCACATACTACTATTGGGCAGTCTTTATGAACCCTATCAGTCTCACATTTTCTCCTAAGGGAGTACTAACTACAATAGGATCATGCAAAACCTCAGGTAGTGTTTCAAAAGTAAGAGCAAGCAAGGGAGTCACAAAAGAAAGCGTAGACCCTGGATCAAGTAAAGCATAAACAGAGGTTGAGAAAACTTGCAGCATACCTGTGACCACATCAGCAACTTCTCCTGCTCCTCCCTGCCCTTCAAGGCGTAGAATTTGTTCCTCTTAGGAGGCTCGGCTGCAGTAGCATTCTGGGGATTAGGCCTAGGCTGAGCATTACCTCCAGCCTGACCCCTATTTGTGGACAGTCCCTGACCATGTGTCAGCTCTTTCGCAACCGAAGCACACATTTGTGCCTAGTCTGCACTCTCCACTGTGAATACGGCCACACTTGCCACATTCCTTTATGGGACGCTGCACATCACCTCCATTGCCCTTCTTGGGCTCGGGTCTGCCTCCTCTGGGTGCTGCACTCCTCTAAGAGTTAGAGTTCCCTGAACTCTGATGCCCCTTCTTAAATCTGGTCTGATCACGAACTCCAAAAGCTCCTGCCACCACCTCTGCTGGAACCTGTCTGGTCTGAAGGGTTAGGCCTCCTGACCTCACGACTCTCCTCTTCTTCCTGCTGTCCTCAACCTGCTGAACATGCACCATCAGCCTGGACAAGTCCATGTTGTCATGGAGCATCGCAGCCCGACACTCCTCCTCTAATTCCTCTGAGATTCCTGTAAGGAACCTGCTCATCTCATCCCTGTTATTTGACACAAGAGAAGTGGCATACCTGGACAATTTAACAAATTTCAGGGAATACTCCCTGACAGTCATCGAGCCCTGCTTAAGGTTGATGAACTCCTCAACCTTAGCCTCTCTCATCTCTATGGGGAAGAACCTCTCCAGAAAGGCTGTTAAATAGCTCCCATGTGATCGGACCTCCGCCCAATGCCCTGCTATCCTGCTACATCTTCACTAAGACTGTGCAACATCCTTCAGCTGTACGAGGCCAGCTCAGCTTTCTCAATCTCTGTGGCCCCCATTGCCACCAAATCTTCTGGACCTCCTCCATGAACTACTGAGGATCCTCTGCTGTCTTAGATCCTATAAAGATTGGAGGATGCATCCTCGTAAAATCTCGCAACCTGTTCGCCATGTTGTGGGCAGGTGGGTTCTCCCGCTGAACCTCCTGTCTGTTGGCCTGGGCCGTCATAGCCTGAGCCTACACAGTGATGGCTTGAGCTATCTGTGCCAAAGCTGTCCGCACCTCCGCATCAGCCAACCCAGCTGGGTTAACTGGCATGGCCACTCGTGCAGCTGGATCCTGGGGTGGAACTTAGTTGCCCCTAGCAGCTGCTCCTACTCTTCCCCGACCAGCGCTCCCCCTTGTGTTCATTTTTTGAAAAGAGAATTAAGGATTGATGTTAGATACGCTCATAACACCAAGATATCAGACATTAAGGAAAGCACGATAAGATCAGAAGAAGGGAAATTTTCCTACGCATCATGCAGTCTCTAATTCATGATAGTGGTGCACTTCACTACCATAAGTTAGAAACCACTCGATGTGGTTGATGTGAACTTATTATCCTTGGAATTTAACCTAATGCTCTGATACCACGTTTGTCACGACCGGGGTCTAGACCCTAGCCGAAACCGGCATCGTTGACCTCTCAGAGGTCGCAACAAGACTACATACATCATCATTACATCGTATAGGTTATTTTAGCAAAATTTAAAACTTTTGTTTGCTTTGAAGTATACATAGACTTCATAGTAAGAATTTCATTATTTCACATCAGTTCGCCACAACCATCTAATAATGAGAAAATCAAACGAAGGAAATAGTTCATAACTGCATAAATATAAAGTTGCCAAAATGGCACCAATACAACGTCTGAAATAAATAAGAAAGAAACGCTAGTGGAACATCCTCCACTAGCTCATGCCTACATCTAAGCTAGAGAATAAGAGATAAGCATCCTCGAAAGCATGAGGGCCTACCAAGTCCGGATGAATGCTCCACGATCGGATAGCTTTAACGTAGTCTCATAAGCTTTAGAGTCCACCTGCATGTGCACCTAAAAGTAGAGTATTGTATGGGATTAGTACACACTTGTACTAAGTATGGGTGTATGCAAGCACACACCAAGGACATGAATGATTAAGGAAATCTCTCTCCTAACGATATGAGTTATGGAAATCCAAGTCAGTTGGACTTGCCAAATCTGATTAGGAAAATCATGCTATGAGAGTAACATGCATCATCATTCTTTTCATATTGCACACAGCATATAACATATTTCATATAGCACATACATATACCACATATCATTCGTTCATATGCCATGAGACCTTGGAATCATGGACTTAACATTAGGACATCCCAAAATGAGGGCTCAACATATGGGACCTCAACTAGGGAGCCTTCTTTAGCAAACACAGAGTCTGCTTCATTCATTCATACATACTTCATTTTCATTCGTTTCGTTCATTCAAAGGCTGGTGCAAACACCAGCTATACCTAGGATGTAGTTTAATACTCTCATCGGGTTCACTGTGCAATGATCAAGAACGACCTAGTGTCATTACTTGAGTCTAGTTCACCTCTTGATTATCCTAACCAAACACCTTTGGTATCATTCATTTCATTTTATGCATTACTAAGGCTGGCCTCATTCTTTCTTTGGGAACTCTAACTTTAACTGACATAGATCATGTGAGCTCCATGAAATCCAGTGTCTACCCCACAGCGATAAGAGGTGGAATCACCGACCAAAGTGAAACCTAAACATGCTAGCGTATATAGGGGATTGAACCCTGCTAGATCACTGTGTTGGCTGCATAGGTTCAAACATTAGGAGATATAAGGAGACCCACACCCGCCTAAACGGACAGTCTTATCTCATGAGATTTACACGAACCTCTACCTTCCCAAAATATGGAATCGTGACTCATAGCTAGCCTATCGGTGCTCCATATAAAGTTCCATTACATTCATCTCACACATCATAGAAGCTGGCTTCTAGCATGAGGGCATCATGTCTCATTAGATGATTTCTCATCTCATCATTAGTATTAAGTGTGTATTAATCTCAATACTTTCATTAGAGTATTTTTTAGAGACTGGTCTCTTCATTAACTTTACACTCTCATAGGTGAGTACGTTATTGGTAACACTTACTTAGGCTCATCTGAGATTGATCTCATCTTTCACATTAGCCTCTTATCATGTTGTCACCACATTCATTAACTTTAGCATATTAGCTCATCATAATTACTCACCCCTTTTATATGAATGTTCATTTCATTATATGTCAATGCACTTGGCCTTTTAGTGTGTTTCACACCCTTACTTAACCCTCCTGGGTCACATCAATTCATCACATACATCTTAGGTTCACTTACTTTTAACGTACGCTGGACTTATGAACACATACGTTCAAGCCATGAGGCTTCATTCATAATTCGTCTAAGTGACTTATACTTACCCAAGATTATATGGTACAAGACTTATGAATCTTGTAAGTATGTCAAGGTCTCAATTTCGATTCCTATAGGCAGTATTCATTAAATATTTAATCACGTAGGACTTATGTATCAATAGGAATTGGTCAAGGGAACCCGATTTCGAATCCCTTGTATAACACTTAGTCTTTTTTTGATAAATTTTTGATTTAGAATTCTCGGTTTGGGGACCCGAGATCGAATTCCCACACATACACTTCCTTTCTTTCTTTTCTTCACTTTGTCTTAAACATTTCGGCTTGGAGACCCAAGATCGGATCCCCACGCCCACATCTCTTTTATTTTCTTTCTTTCCATAATTCTTCCATTTAGATCGAGAGGATGTGGGATCGATCCCCCACAACCTCATTTTTCTTTTATTTGATTTTTCTCCTAACTTCCTTATCTATGTGATAGGTTGTGGGTTTGATCCCCACACACCTCATTTTATTTATCTTCCCTTTTTCTTTTTTTCTTCACCAGACTTACCCCATTTTGAATCCCCCTCACCTCACTTTAAATATTAAATTTTCAGTAGCCTTCACATAGTGAGGTCTCGGGTTCAATCCTTGGTGACCTCACATATTTTAAAATGATTTGTAAATCTCCAATTCCTTAAGTTACATAGACGAACCAAATTTCCAGCAAATCTGGAAATTTGATTACGTTTTCCAGTCCATTTTCTCCACCTTTTATACGTTAGATTTTTGGACAATTCATTGGACATTTCGTACGTTTATTTTGTGCATTTTCGTGGTTACATTTGATCAAGAGTTTTCACTCAATTCAGCAACATTACACCACTTATGAACGCCATGATTTACTTCAAGTAATTGCATATAAAACACAAGGATTTAATAATGCATTTTACACACTTCAACCCGTGACCAAAGTCACGGCATACACAATGCGAACACACGTTTAACACATAGTTTCGCAAAGCATGCTTATTACTCACATAAATCCGAACATACATGAATGAACATAATCATCACGAAAACACATCACATCCCTAAATTCTACTAGCAAAACATACCCAACCTACAAAATCGATGGGAGTTATTTAAGGGACATGCAATGGGGAACATTCCTAGTTTTCAAATTAGAATTCGACTGAATCCTAGGGGTCTCTTGGGAAAGGGACCAAGAGGCCCATACCTTTTGTCGATCAACAACCTCGAAATTGCTCTAATGGCAGCCAACTCCCACGACACCAAAGCCTCACCACCAAACTTTAGGCACAACCCGTTAAGAACAATGTTTTTGCTTTTCGTTTTTAGTTTAGTTTTTCTTTTGAGTTTTAGTGTTCAAGTATTTCAAGAGAGATGAACTTTTGATTTTGTTCTTTTACTGATAATGAACGTGAGAATGAGAGTATATAGGTGTGAGAAAGAGAGTGGAGAGAGATGGGAGTAAGTGTAAGAGTAGGAGTTTTAGTTGAAGACTTAGTCAAACTATGACTCCTTGCCATTTACTATTAAAAATCTGATTTTTTAAAGTCTTAGGTTAAATGACTAATCATGCCCTTACTTAAATCAGATAATTAATATAAGTTAATTAGATTTAACATTGCTTCCACCAAGAATCGAACCCGGGTGAAGCTTAACTTGCGAAAAGGGTCAAATTTGGTCAACCCTACACAAATTGTCCACCTTTTTATATTAATTAATCAATTAATTAAATACTAATTACAATACTACCCCTAGCCTGGAAAAGACCATTACCCCTAGACCCTCCAAACTTAAGATTACCCCTTTCAAGTCTAGTTAAGACTCATCCGGGTGAATCTTAATATTTGGGTACCCTACATGGCTGGACCCAACCTTGCCTAGCTCAACTAACTCACCAAGTTTGTTGGCTTGGCTGGTGCATAGGTTCTGAGGTCTGGTTCCACGCGCATCAAGCCGTGTCGACCCGGTCTAATCTAGGCATTCTAGGTACGTTTAGGCATTACTTAGCATAGTCATTTTTGGGTTGTTACAGTTTGATTAAGATAACTACTTAAGTCATCAACATTGATCATAATCGATACTCAAATTTGCACAAGAACAAACTCTATTAAACAGAGGTTGCATTTTTTTTTGAAGGGTCCAAAAATCATTTACATTTAAAATAAGGAGCCACAATCTCAAAAATCTACAAAAAAAAACGTCAAAACACAATGTATAGAGAAAAGTCATAATAAAAAAAGGTAGGTATGGAAATACCACATCCCACCACAAACAAAAACCAATTTTTCCTCAATTTAAATAAAAGCATCTAAAGATCAATAAAAAAGATAGAGAGGGAGATAAAGATAACTCATTTCTACACAGTAGCTCCATCTGATAGAGAATTAATGCCCATAGTCACATCAACAGTAACAGATCCACTAGGGACTACCATGGATGTCTTTGTCAGTGATGTCTAGATCATTGGTTGTAAAATCGTCTCCTCCAGATTTGGTAGGTCTCTATAAATGCTCATATCCGTCACCTCTATTGGATCCTCGTCAGTCTCTGCCTCCGACTCATCAACTTCTATGGCATCATGTTGTACGTGTTCAATTGTGGCTGGAGGATTTTCAGAATTCATTGGGGTATCCACATATTTCATTGCCTCCTATAGTGAAGTAAAGTTTGTGGATTTCAAGTAGTACACATCCTTTCAAAAAATTTCCACCTCGGCTTTCAATGAAATCACCTCTGAAGTCTCCCCGTGTCTAATCTCATAAGCCTCAACTCTTGTAATGAGAGTGTTAATGGATGCTCGTAAGGGAGTCAATATAGCTAGGATATCACTCTTGATCATCCATGAAACTATTGCCTCTAATCGGGTTGCCCTCAAATCAGCCGAATCGGCTAGGTTCACCATATTCATGATCAGAGCTTGAATAATCTGGGCAGGCTAGGAAGTGTTAAAAGTAAAAGAATTCTGGAAGAAATAGGTAGAAGAAGATATACTTGATGACCCGTCGGACATAGTAGGCAAAGATGCCTCTGCAGGTATACAGACAATGTCCACCTCCGGATATGTATCCACTGGAACGTTTATCCTCCGGTCAGTATCCTCTTGAGTATACTCCAAATCTATACGTCGTATGGTTGTGGAGAATGTAGGGGTGATTTAAATGTCTCTCCTCTCATCACGGGGAGCACAACACTCCGCATAACTATGTCGTTAGTAGCAGGAATGGTAGTGAGGTCTGGTTCTGCTTGGCCGTCATTTTCATCTCCTACTCTATAATGAGTCCCATGTCAATGCTCTTCCTAGAAATTATCATCCCAAGGAAGGCCGCATTAGGGTGGAGGAGTATGGACTCGTTTTGGGACAGCCTAACATTGTTGCTCATAAAGCCAAACTAGAAACGAGCAACAATACTCATGTCCTTCTTCTCAATGGGGGCCCTGTCTCGATCCACCTCGGGGTGGTATCAGAAAACTAAGGTGCAAACTAGCCATCCTTTTAAATTATACAAGAACTGAGTAATAGACAAAACCCTTATAAGTTATTGTAGCTCCTAGATCCCTGTCGAGTAAAATATTAGTGTACTCAGCGTTGCACCCAACTCCCTTACCCTAGACCATGACCAACTTCACTAGTCTGAAAGCATTGTCCTTCTTATTCCCCTTTGGCACTAGCTCTTTATATGTTGTATAAAAGTCCAAACCCACGTAAGAACACAGGGGCCTCAGGGCCTAGTGAATTTATTAAATCGGTTGAAGTGGATAATGTCCTTTATTACGGAGTATTTTTTCACTGAACCCTCGATGGATAGTAGATTCTCCTCAAGGATCGTATGCAACCCATAGACTTTCAATCTCTTAAGCATCCGGGGATGAGGAAACAATGGTGGTACTGGAGATACAGGAGGTGCCGGAGTTGACATTGTACCTGCTGGAGAGAAGGTTGTTGGGGCTCTCGATGAGTCCTTGTTGTACCACTCTGGATGTTCCATGAATTAGACTAGAGCCTCACCTATTATATAATTGTTAAAATGAAGTTTCCAGACCTATACTAATGTAATAAACTTGAATTAGAAGTATTAGAGTCCAAACGTCAAGGGATGACCATGACGTCCGTAAACTAGTGCAATCGAACTAGTTAACATCCTTAGGTCATGTGAAGGTTTGGGTTTGTTTTATGAAGTCAAAAACTTATAAAAATACTTTACATATGTAAAATAATATATATAGGGTAAAAACTACTAGGTACGACCCCTCTAGGACCACCCTAGGGTCCTTGAAGGGACCCCACCCTTGGCCAAACAAACTGCCAAAGGCACCAACAAATTGCACTGCCAAGAAACAAGTCCGCGTCGCGAACATGGTTCACCATGGAACAAAAATATTGGTCCACATAGCGGACACGTTGCAGACTCTAGTGTCTCAAAAATTAATCTTGGAAATGTTGAGGGAACAGCTCCGCGACGCGGACTTGTTTCCCAACAAAAAATCTGAAATTAGAATTCAAGTTTGACTTCACTAAAGGGTCAAGTTAGTGAGGGGTATTTTTGGGCATTATAGTTGAGGTTTAAATATTGATTTTAAATAAGTTTTACCTCACATTCACTCACTCAAATCAAATCCCCAAATCAAAAACCAAAAGTTGTTATCTTTCTCTACTTTCTCTCTATATTCAACCTCCATTAAAGAAACCAAGAAGCTAGAAAAAGAAGACCTAATTCCCCAAGTCTCTACTTAAATTTGTGGCTAAAGTATTCATAAGGTATGGATTCTTTCACTCTTGGTATTCCTTTATCCAAGAGGTCCATTAAAAGTTGATTTCTAAATCACCCAATTCCAAGGGTTTTTCTCTACAAATGGGATTTCTTCTAAACTTGTAATTGATGATTGATTATGACGAATTGCAATTACGTATGGCTAATTATGTGTATGTTGTTGAATAATTGATGTTTATTAATTGGAATTTCGTGTGATCCATTCTCTTTCTCCAATTTCCTAAAATCTTTGATTTGCTTATGAATTGATGTGAATTGATGAATTTATTTATTGTTAGACTTGTGTTAATTATTCTATTTCATTTATGGAATGTCTATTGTCATGTAGTTGGGATTGGATCTATTTCTTAACAAATTCATGGTTTGAACCCTTTTGCATAACCCTAACTATTAATTGGACTTGTAGATGATTAGGGTTGTTGGAATTGTTTATGTTATTGTTTAATTCACTATATTATTATGATGATGAGTGGGTCATTGGATAATTGTCATGAATAGAGGGTAAGATCTTGATGAAGTCCATGGAGTATATTTGGTAAGACTTTGTAATCTTGAACTCTTTATTCAATGATGATGACTTATACTTGATAATGGTGTTCAATTGAAGTATTATATGTGATTAGATTAAGAAGATATGATATGATTAATATGATGGCATGTTATGATTATGTGGAATGTGAGATCATGTAAGGGTGAGATTATGCAAGAGTGAAGATGGTTCTCTTGTGTGCCTTGTATGATATGACTATAATATGTTGATCTCACCAATGATGGCTTGTGATGAAAGTAAGTTCTCATCCTATACCTAATGAGCTAATGACATGATATACAATAGGGCTAGTCTCCTATGACCTACATTAAGCTATGATAATTAATAATTACTTAAATGACATTTCAAAAAAGGACTTTAGCTTAGCACCGAGTGAACTTGACAATGAGAGGTGTTGACTCCCCATAGAAGAGAGATTAACCAAATGTTCTCATGATATGAGGACTCCAGTGCTAATGGGCATGTAGAGGGTTCAAGACATATATCCTAGCTCCTTAACTATGTTTCCCCCATATGAATACTAGCTAGTGGATCCACCTAGAATGCTATGTACATATTTTGGTTCTACCTTGACACGTAGACCACCTTCTTTCGGTAAAGGGTTTCATGACACCGGATTCCATGTTTAGCTCACATAGTGTATTGTCGGTTAAGGTGATTGTTCCCGAAAGTAAAAATGAAAGTAATAAAGTGAACAATAACTAGAGTGAATTAAGGGGTTCTACTTACCGTAGGTAGAGGTATGGGACACTACTTATACATGGCACAAGTAGACCTTGAGGGAAGTCCTAGGAGGTTGTTCTTATGTACTTATGATATGAATGAAATGTATTGTCACATCCGTGGATAACCCCCTACACGTAACCGATATCGTCTTCCTCAGAGGACTAAGACTAGCCTCTTAGAATTCGTCATTACATATCATAGGTTAAAAAATACGAGAAATTGTTTATAAGTCTTTCATATTATGTTTTAGCTTCTTCAAATGCATGTCATGAAATGAAATGTCTCTTTTAGCATGTTTTTAATATTTTATGCATGACTATCATACTTGGTACATTGTTTCTACTAACCCATACTCTTGCCTATATTATTTCCAAACGTTGAGTCTGACGGACAGGTTTTTGAGTCTCGTGGCTAGTAGTTAAGTTTGTGAGTTTCCCAAGATTTGGTTAGTCCTCATGCTTCTAGGATATAATTTGTTGATTAAGATTCTTTCTTGTATTTCTCTTTTGAATATGATGTATGGGCTAGGACTAGTTTGATTCTATTGTATTAGATGGCTATGTCAATACATTAGTACAGACTTTCGCTTTTCTCTTTGTAAACTGTCTTTGGACTTGAACTGTTTTACTTTTATTATTCTATTTCCTATGTAATGAAATTTAAGTGTCTTTTATGGATTCCTTTGGGGTTCTGTACGCCATGTTACATGTAAGGGGTATACCTGGGTCGTGACAACTCCTTTCTTTTGGAGTACACCTATTTTATGAGTTGTTTGTAGCACTTCTTTTGAGGAGTTGTGGTCCTGTCCCTATACTTCACTTTATAGAATAGAGGTTTCAAAGATATATAGTTTTGGAGAGTCTTCATTTTCAAATATTTTAGAAAACTTATGTTTGATACTCAGTATATTCAACAATGTTTTGAGATTTAGTAAATTGTTTTTAAAAATTTCTTTCAATTTGCTGCTTATATATGCTTGAGATTTTTTGTTCTAAACCAGAATGAGGGTTTGCTTGAGCACCAACAATAGTTTCGAGTGTCCACCACTTCCAGGGTGTAGGCTCGGGTAGTGACAAATTTGATATAAGCACAGTGTTAATGTGTCCTAGGGTATCTATGGAGTCATGTCAAGTAGGATCTTATTTATGGTTGTGAGGGCACCACTTGTATAAATGAGACTACGTGTAACAACCCTAAAAATGAACTAGTTTAAACTAGATCCTATAATGTTTGTCATAAGTTAATAAGATGTAAAAATTATGAATTATATCATTAGAAGTCAGTTTGAAGTTTTTGGAAGAGTTTGAAAGTGAAATGTCAAAGGACGACCAAGACGTTTGGAAACCAGACATTGTGTGTGCTAGTGTACCTTTACATGTTTTACGTTTGGTTTGGTGTCTAAATTGATAGTAGAGGACTCTATCACCTGTATGAACATGTTTAGGTTAGAAACGTCCAGACATGGAAAGAAAGATGCCAAAAGCAGTCCAAACCACGACCACCAAATGACGCCCCTTGGTTTGAATCCTGTCGATTGAGGGCGTGGCTCCACACTTAGTGTTGGGATAATATCCCCCAAATGTCAAATCTTTAATAAAAACAACGTCCAGCAGGACGCCACATCAATCAAACGACAGCCAGTAGGTGGCAACCGTCGTTTGACATGCAACTTTCTGCAGGTGTCTCAGCCATGGTGGGGGTACTTTGGGAAATTCACCTAGCGTCCTAATTAAGTCCTTGAAGGTTATTTTAGGTTAGTTTATAAACCGAAAACCTAAATTAGACTTCACTATTTAAAATCAAAATCCCCCACCCAAAAAAACTTTCTCAAGACTCCATTGAATCTAGAACTCAAGGTGAAACTAGGATTGAATATTTTGAGTGATCACTCCATAAATCTCATAGCTATTCTTCAATAAAGGTATGGTTATTCATCCGTGATACTTCTTCCCTTCAAGGAGCCAATTCCAAAGCTTTTCAAAGATGTTCAAGAACATTGAAATACTATTTTGAATTCTAAGCATGGTTTTTTGCATGAAAAGGTTTAAATAAATGTTTTATGAAGTAATTGATGTTAATTGAATGTTTTAAGATCAAAAAATCTATAAAAACATGTTTCTATAAATTTCTATTTTTGGCTCTAATGTGGGTGGATTGATCATGGCTTAATTGTATTGGATTCATGTGTAGATTGTATTGGGCTATTGAATTATATATTGATTAATGTTATAATTGTTCATGGTTGACTTATAATATTGATTATCAATATTGAGTATTGATGGGTCATTGTGATGGTTGAATTGTTGGCTTAGTCTTATGTATATTTCTATTGTAAGGATCTCTTGTGATGTGAATTGTATTGGAAAGGCTAAGGGATGGTGATTATGTCTATTGGAAGGTGGTGAGTTGACATGATTATTTTGTATACTATAGAATTTATATTGATTTGTCATTGTTTGGTATGTTCCACTTATGGTGGCGGTGTTTAATTATTATAAATGTTATAAACATGGCCTTGTCAGCATCATTATGAGAATTATGGTATGATCATGATATGATTGAATGTGCATCTTCTCTAGATGTTAATAGATGATTATAAAGGACTAGGGAGAGCTTTATTGAATAATGTGGTATCTTGTGTTGGTATACTAGATGTCCCTCATTGGTACTTGAATGTTATTGCATGAGTGTATGAAAGAAAGTCTAGGATCGGTATACCCAAGTTGGTGCCCTTCCTTGAATGACTAATTGAGGTATTCTAGAGTATGTATTGAACCAGTAGACCTAAGCATGGTGCCACTTCTTGGTGAGTCTAGAACCCTAAGTGAAAGTAACACCTTGAATAAGTAAAGAAGGTTAATAATGTAGAACTTTGAATAAGTAAAGAAGGTCAAGCATGCGAAACCTTGAATATGAAACAAGGTTAATAAGAAGCCTTGAAGTGAACGATCGTAATGGTGTCATTCTTGAGTGGAATGATGGACTTAGGGGTAGGTTGGCTGGAATGACATGAAACCATATCTAAGAAAGTCATAGGAGCTATCCTAATAGTCCTTGGTTGGCAGCCCAAGTGGACCAATCTTTCGCAGAAAAAGTATTATGAGTTGGTAGGACTTAGAAATGGTACCTTCTCTAATTCACTAGGTAATGATTTACTCTATTATTACCAAGGAAAAGCACCGAGTGAATATGATTTAGGTAGTATCTCTACTATAGATGAGACAAGAGTACAAGGAATCCCTTGATATTCCTTAACCATGTGCCAACACTGGATGATTACTAGTTCTATCTTTGGAAAGTGGTACACCTTCCACGGTGTGAGGTCTTATGATACTGAGTTCCATACCTATATAGTGTGGTATATGTCTGTTATCGCCTATTCTCATCATATAAGATGTGCATTCTAGTATTGGAGAAGTTTTACAACGTCTAGGTAGTGGAATGAGACACTATCTACACATGGCACGAGTAGGCTTTGAAGGTGCTAGGATGAGTTCTCTAGGTCCTCCAAGACCATTATGTGAAGTCCTCTAATTCATTACTTGTCTCTTAAATTTCTTTAGTTAATAATGTTCACTTAGTAAAGGTAAGATGAATAGAAAGGTTCTTATCTAGGGTAGCTTTGAGGATCACTTAGGTGTATTTGAAGAGGGTGTATGGGCGGTCTCTTCATGTATTACTTAGGTGAGTCTTAGAGTAACCTTAGGTGGAGATTCAAAATGATGAAACGGAATATTCTTAGTTTGGGTATTCTTGACGATCATCTAGGTGGGTGTGAAGGTATTGTATGGGCGACCATTTCATATTTTACTTAGGTGGGTCTTAGGATAAACTTTGGTAGGAGGTCTAAATGTTTATATGGATTTTAAGTGTTTATAGTTGTATCTTAAGGATTACTTGAATATTTCTTATATGTGAATGTTGACTTGTAGATGATTCCTATACTTGTTTTATGAGGTTTATATCAAAGAGTATGAAAAGTATGTTTTAGAGCAAATGTCCCTTTTTGCATGGTTTTATTGCATGTTCACGATACTTAGTGCATTCAATGTGCTAATTCCATAGGTTTTCTATGTCTACAAGTGTAGGTGGTAAGTGACGATATTCTTAGGAGGTGAAGCTTGGGAATAGCATTCTCTCAAGATTGGTATGTCCTTATGTGTTCAAGGACATGGTTTATGTTTTCGTTTCCTTTTTCAAAGACTTTGTAATGGACTATAGTTTTCTTTTAAATTGATGTAAGGGTCGTGAATCTATGATATTATATGAGTCTATGATGGCTATGACGAGAATTAGTTTCTTTCTTACAATTTTGTTGAATTGCCCTTCTTATGATAAGAGGGTGCTACTGGAATATTGCTTGCTTACTCAAACGGTGAATCTTATCGTGGAATGTGTGACAACTGTGAAATATATCTTATTGATCAATGGGGGTTTAACACCTATGTTCAAGGAAAATAAAGGATTGAGACAAGGTGATCCCATGTAACCTTACCTATTTGTACTAGTCACGGATTATCCCTATAGAACACTCCAACAACTTAGGAACGAGCCTCAATTTAATTAAACCATTGATGTGAGAGGCTTGGTGTATTTCACATATGTTTTGTAGATGACTTGCCCATGTGTTGTAGAGTATATATGGAGTCAACACAAATGCTAATCCAAAAATTTCAAAATTTCTCTGAAGTATAAGGATTGAAGCAAGCCTAGATAAGAACTCTATATATATTGAAGGTCTGTTTGATCACACTAAGAGCCAGATCTTGAGAGAATTATAGACGTAGTCTTTAACTCATCAAGAGTGTTTTAATTGAAATGAAAACTTATTAAGCACAAATTGTTTTACTACCAAAAAAGATTATTATAATGGTGACAACTGTATGCAGAACATTTCTACTAACGGGTAGTAATAATTGGTCAAGGAAACCCTAGTATCTTTGGATAAGATTTGTATGCCCAAGACAACAGGATGACTCAGTGTGATTGATGGACATATATGGAATAAGGAAGATCTATCAAAACTAGTATATGCACTAGGACACAAGAAAGGACAAGGTGTGGATATTGTCACGACCCAGATTCTGGAATCCGAATCGCAACCGGCGTCGTTAACCTCTCAGAGGTCGCAGACAAGCCTCTTCTTATCTTTCATCACAATCATACAGTTAAATTTGCAGAAAATTTAAAACTTTTTAATTACTTATCGAAGTGTACATAGACTTCATATAGTATTGCATAAGAGTGATATTCTACTAGCTCAAATTCAACAACCATCTATCAATAGATTAAACAAATGAAATAAATGATCGTAATAATAATAATAATAGTTCGCCAGTTGTCCTTATTACAACGCTTGAACAAATACTTGAAAAGAAACACTAGGGATAGTAGTGACTAGCTATATCTAATTTACTAAGCTAGTATAATAAAGTGTAGCATCCTCGAACTCAATAGGACCTACCAAAGTCTTGAGATCGCTATTCCAAACTGCTTCGTCGAACTTCAACATTCTTGAGAACCTGCGCATATAAAAATAGTAAATATCTATGGGGTTAGTACACACTTGTACTAATTATGGAAACACTAGGGATAGTCGTTACTAGGTATATCTAATGTACTAAGCTAGAATAATAAAGTGTAGCATCCTCGAACTCAAGAGGACCTACCAAAGTCTTGAGATCGTTATTCCAAACTGCTTCGTCGAACTTCAACCTTCTTGAGAAACTGCGCCTATAAAAATAGTAAATATATATGGGGTTAGTACACACTTGTACTAATTATGGGTGTATGCACATAAACACATAAGGCCTATGCATGAACAAGGAAAGATCTTCCTATACAACATGTCAATCACGGTCAAAATGTACTTTCTTACTTAAATCGGTAATCTTGATTTATGATATGTATATGACACGTTCTCATGCAATTAAGGCACACAACTCGTTTTATATATGAATATAAGACCTTGGAATCATGAACATAATTTTAGAACAACTTAAACACATGTTTATAATTTTGCTCTTAGGCCGAGAGTTGACATTCTCACACTAAAATTATTTTTCAGTCTTTTCTTCTTTCTAATGTGTAGTTCAATGATATCCATTGATCTTATGTTTTACTTACAAGTGCAATGATTCATTGTAGTCCCACACCTACAATGAATCGAGTAAGCAACTCACAAGACTAAGGAAATGATTGGCTACATTACTTACAATTAATTATCTTCTAACCCAAGTTGAATGTGGACAAATATATTAAAAGTCAATCTTTATTGGATATGCCCCTTATTTGATTATTTACATAATATATAGTTCTTGGCATATTCCACGCTCCATTATTGGTTACCCTAACTTGTTATGTCTATCAAACACTAGTGATTAATGTTCATTAAGCTCTTACTTTACTTAGTTCACTATGAACTTATGATTCTACTTCTTTGCTCGATTGTTCACTTTGAACATACTACTTTATTTTTTCGTACTCTCTTACAGAATTCTCTTAGCATTAACGGAAGTAGATCATGCGAGCTGCATGAAATCCAGTGTCTCCCCCACATCGGAAAGAGGTGATTCACCGATTAAAGTGAACCAAGATTTGTGTCTTCCACACACCGAAAAGGGGGGTTCACCGACTAAGGTGAACTGTGTCGATGTCTTCCCCACACCGTAAGAGGGGTTCACGGCTGTAGTGAACCGTATGCTTGTCCTGAGCTATAACCTACATAGATGATGTAAGCTAAACATGAAATCCTGTGTCTCCCCCACACCGAAAAGAGGTGGAATCACCGGCCAAGGTTAAACCTAACTTGCTAGCGTTCTTTAGTGGGTGGCATCCACTATCTAGGTGCCCCTATGTTGGCAACATAGTTCTAAGACTAGGAGACGTACGGAGACCCTTGTCCGCCGGGGTGGTGATCTAATCTCATGAGACTTACATGTGCTTGCACAAGCTCATTGCTATTCTATCGGTGCTAAGCTCAGATTTTATCTTTTTTCTTTTAGAGTTTACTCACACATTATGGAAGCTTGCTTCTAGTTATGAGGTTTACTTAATCTATGGATGACTGGTCATCCCTATCTTTACTTTATGATTATAATCTTAAGTCTTTACTTTATCATCATGGTGCGAGTGAGACTAGTCTCACGGACTCTAGCACCCTCTTATATGAGTATTTTTGACATAACGATTAACTGTTCTTGAGACTCGTCTCACTTCTTTCTAACACTCTATATAAAGTCAATTTCATAACTTAAGATTTAGTAATTTCTTTACTCACCTTAACTTGTTCACGTCACTTACTAACCTTATATCATTCTTTATGATGGTTATTGATTCTTTGTAAGATGTTATTGCGTTCACCAGTTCGTGTGGATAAGGTATGTTGGGACTTGTCCCATTGATTGACATACCCTATGCTATGAGCTTATTGAATTGAGATTGGGATCACTTTGCATCTTTTGAATTTATTAGTGCTAGACAATTTGTTGGCACAAAATCAAACTATGATATTATCACAGGCCAATTCAACCATTCATGAATACAATATAGAAATCTAACATGTTAAACAAGTCAACTTTCAACCTTTAATTAACATATAAACAATTCAACGAATACTCATAAAAATATCATATTCTCAAAACACAAGTAGGCATTATAACATTCAACATTCATGTAAATAACACCCTAAGTATGCAAATCTAACATGTATATTTCACTTGACGTATAAATAACTTAAACATACATACATGATCAGTTAAAACCACATACAATCAACAATGAATCAAGAATCATACTACTATACTACAAGAATCGGAAATCGGGAGAACTAGGGAGATGAACATGCGATTCGTTGGGAATAACCCTAGTTTCGATATTATTGAAGTAAAAGCATTTGAAAAGCCTCTTGGAGAAATAATTCCAGTAGAGAAAACCCATACCTTGATGTAGAATTAAATCTACGAAGATCACTACGAACTTTGCACGAAAAACCTTGACGCGTTCTTGCTAACGTCTACGGTTTCGGTCTAGATTATATACTTAACTAAAATAGCTTAAGTATCTAATTACCAAAACGCCCTTCCTAGGTTGACTAGAATTAGAGAACTCTTTGACTTTACTGATTTTTGGGTCTTTCCTTGTGGTTTAGGTTTTGTCTAATTAATTTAATTAATTAAGTTGCTAAATTAATTAATTAAGTAGTCTAGGGTAATTACTAAAATACCCCTAAGTTGTTAGGACCAAAATCAATCATTTGGACCATCCTAGGTTAGGTACTAGGTTGTCCCTAAGTTAGTTAAGTTAGTTAGGTGTCACCCGACAAGGTCATAGGTTGTCGGGTCCCTTGGCTGGTATTTCTTGGTTGGTCTTAGGGTAGTTAGTTAGTTAGGTTAGTTGGTTAGGGTCTAGGACAGGTTAGGGAGACTGGTCCCACGCGGTTGGACCCGCATGTGCATCTATCCCCCCAACCGCCCTAACCGAATTGGTTAGGGAGGTCCCCTTGGCTGGTTTGCACATGTGGTTGCACATGTGCTTGCACATGTGATTCTTGTACTTTCCTAACTAACTATTTGTAAGGTTCATTTAGAATATTTACTTAATGTCCCAAGGATCCTCACTATGTCCTAGGGACTGCTTACTCTACATGATCATTTTAAATGGTTATGCTAGGGTACTAGGCTTGACACTTGGATGTCTAGTACCTAACGCATTGCTATATATGGTTATTGAATTTTATCTTAGGGTCTTCTTTGCAGGTACAATTTCTAAACAAGCTTGGAATATATTTTGCTTATTTGGTATATATAGAAATTGGCTAACACCCCTTAGCAAATTTTCTATACTATGCCCAATATTTCTCAATATTGGGCATTGGATGCCTATGTACCCCCAATACGCATTCTTAAAGACCTATTGGGCTCTTCACTAGACATGTAATTTTCTAGAATGTTACAGATACTTCAAATCCATACCTTCTACAACAAAAGCAAGGACCTACATACAATGACCACCCCAAAGCAAAGCAGGCATGTTGGATTATAAGGAAGATTTTTAATGCAAGGACATGGTATAAAGATGATGTTGGACAAACTCGAGGAATGAAGACGCGTGAAGCCGACATCAAGAACAACTATGTGTTATATATGCCTCAGTATCCTCAAGATGAGTGGAAACATTTCGTCCATGTCAAGGGTATGATGCCAAGACACTAGTTCATTCAGTGGATGACATTACAGAGGAAACTTTCCACTGTAGACGGAGTCTTGAATGGGGTATACAAGCAACTGCAGGTTGTGTTCTATGCAATACTGGTCATATAGAGAAATTTGATCACATATTCTATCCTTTCCTTACTCCTCATATGTATGGAAAGCAATGCTAAACTTTTTGGGTTATCATAGACAAGTAGGCAACTGAGAATCTAAAGTCAAATGAATGATCAACAGGGTTATTAATAGTAGATCAAGAGTTTGAATCTTGCGATTCTATGTTGCAGCAATCATATACAATATCTGGATTAAAAGAAACAATAGGTGGTTTAATGCCAAGCAGGGAAGCACAAATCAGGTACTGAATAAAATAGCCATACAGGTGAATATTGAAGGACAAAGGTACAACAACTGGAAGTGTCTTTGAGAGCTAGCTCTTAGTCCCAAAATACCTAGTTGGTTTGTGTGGAGCATTTTGGTTAAATGGAAAATGTTTCTGGTTTACCATAAAAACATAGGCAAAACAACATTGTATAGGAATTAACAAATTAGAAAAAGACCCAACTACCTCGAATGCATTAACTGACAGCTTCCACCGATGGACCCAATCAATGGACCCACGTCTGAACCACGACTCTTCTTGTTGGCCCCTCATTTGGTGTTAGATAGGTGATCTTTGGTTCTCAAACCACGCACCCTGACTAAGGACTGTGGTCTAACCTACGGTCCGTGGGTTATGTCATGGTCCAAGACCATTAGCCCCGCGAGGAAGGACAAACAAGGACCACACCTACCATACATAGTCCATTTCATGGGTCGTGGGTGCCGGCGTGGTATGGCACTTGCAACATCTAGAAAGCTACTATTTGGCTTCTTTGAATACGGCGTGTTATAATATCTTCCCTTTGGGACCATTTGTCATAGACTGAGATTAAATCTAGTTCTAGAAGAGTAGGAGAGAAAAAAACAACCCAACCTACGTTGTGATGCATACAACTAAGGAGGAACTATCGACTTGTCACGCCCGGATCCTAGATCCTAGATGAGACCGGCGTCGTTAACCTCTCAAAGATCGCAGACAAGCCCCTTCTTAGCTTTTATCACAATCATACAGTTAAATTTAGCGGAAAATTTAAAACTTTTTAATACTTACTGAAGTGTACTTAGACTTCATATAGTTCTGCATAAGAGTGATATACTAACAACTCAACATAGCAACCATCTACCAATAGATTGAACAATTGAAATGAAGAATTCATAAAAATAGTAATAGTTTCCAAACTGGCCTTAATACAAAAGCTCGAACAAATGTTTGAAAAGAAATGCTAGGGAAAAAATCCACTAGCTATGTCTAATTAACTAAGCTAGAAGATAAAGTGTAGGCATCCTCGAACTCAAGAGGACCTACCAAAGTCTGGAGATGCTAGTCCAAACCGCTTCAACGAATCTTCAATCTTCTCAAGGACCTTCACCTATAAATATAGTAATTTTATATGGGTTAGTACACACTTGTACTAAGTATGGGTGTATGCACATAAGCACATAAGGACTATGCATGATCAAGGAAATTTTTCCTATAGCAACATGCCATTTCTGGAAAGTGAAGTCACTTCACTTTCCTAATTCGTTATTTAGGAATCCAACTATGAATATGACATATTTTCATGCATTTAAAGCACACAACTCATTTTGTATATGAACATAAGACATTGGAATCATGAACATAATTTTAGAACGACTCAAGCAAACTTTAATATTTTTGCTCCTCTTAGGCCGAGAGCTCTCTCTCCCGGACTTTGATTATTTTTCAGTCTTTTCTTCTTTCTTTTATGTAGTTCAATGATCTCCTTCAATCCTATGTTTTACTTACGAGTGCAATGATTCATTGTACTCTCATACCAACAATGAATCAAGTAAGTAATCCAAAAGATTAGGGAAATGATTTGGCTACCCTACTCACAAGTTATTCTTTTCATTCTTGTGAAATTGGGCATGAAGTCTTTATAAGCCAATCTTTATTGGCTATGGCCATTCTTTGATTATTTGCATAATATATAGATGTTGGGGCATATATTCATACTCCAATATTGGCATAAACCAATAACTGTTAAAACTTCATTCTTATCAAACACTGATGATTTGACATTCTTATGCCTTTGCTTACATAGTTCACTTTGAACTTACATTTCTTCTTCTTTGATTTGCTGTTCACTTTGAACATGCTACCTTCTTTCTTTCTTACTTTCTTAAAAAAATCTTTAGCATTTAACTGACATAGATCATGTGAGCTAACATGAAATCCAGTTTCTTCCCCACACTGAAAAGAGGTGGTTCACCGGCTAAAGTGAAACCGAATAATTTTTTGAGCATTTAACCGACATAGATCATGTGAGCTAACATGAAATCCAGTGTTTTCCCCACACCGAAAAGAGGTGGTTCACCGGTCAAAGTGAAACCGAATACTCCCTAGCTTTCTTATGTGGATCCACTAGCTAGTAACCTATGCTGGCGACATAGTTCAAAGACTAGGAGAACTTGGAGACCCTTATCCACCTTGTGGTAGTCTCGTCTCATGAGGCTTACATGTGCTTGCAAATGCTCATTGCTAGTCTATCGGTGCTTAGCTCAGATTTATTATACTTTACAACTTTTAGAGTTGACTCATGCATTATGGAAGTTGGCTTCTAGTATGAGGTATGCTTAGCTCAATGGATGACTGGTCATCCCTTTCTGTACTTGATGAATGTGAACTTAAATCTTACATTATCATCATGGTGTAAGTGAGACTTGTCTCATGATTTCTAACACTCTCTTATTTGAGTATCATTGACATAATCGTTCAAGTGTATGTGAGACTTCTCTCACTTCCTTTAACACCCTATATTAGGTCAATTTCATAACTCATAAGCTTTTAGTTATTTCATTATTCACCTTATATTGTTCAACGTTAATTCATAGTCTTGTACCATTATGTGTGAAAGTTATAAGGATTTATTCAATGCGCTACTATATTCACAAGTTCATTTAGATAGGGTATGTTGGGACTTGTCCGAATCATTGGCATACCCTATGTTATGAGTTCATTGAATTAAGATTGGTATGATTTCATCATTGGCCAATTCTATTACATATTCTTGGAAATAATATCGCTGGCCAATTTATTGGCATAAATCAAACTTTGATATTATCACTAGCCAAGTCAATTAACTTCATGTATTTACTATAGTAATATCATCATTTTGAGAAGCCAATTTTTAGCATTTGATTAGCCTATAAGAAAAATTCAGTACGTTGATTTGGCATTGAAGATTCATTAACTATCTTTGATTCTCATTCTTATTTCTTCTTGGAAACATTGCATTTCAAACACTTTCAAACATATCTACTGTAAACACACACAGTAATCAAAACCTTCATTCCTTTCAACAATAAACTGAAATTCATAAACGAATTATAACAATTTCACCTTCTCGAACACAATTAGGCATTACAACATATCTTATCTCATGTAAATAATACTCTAATCATACGGATCTAACCTATAGGTGTCATTCGACATTATAAATCACAGTAACCTACACATAATGATAAGTTAGAACCACATACCAACAAAATGCTCGAGACTAACATTATACATACTACTATAATTGGAAATAGAGAGAACAAGGGAGATGAACATTCGACAATTTCATTGGGAAAAACCTTAATTTCGGTTTTCTTGAATTCAAAACGTTTGGAAAGCCTCCTGGGAAAAGGAATCCAAGAGATAAATACCTTACTGTAGAATTGAATATACGAAGATCACCCTGTACTTTGCACGAAAATCTTGAAGAACTGCCTTGAAATTGCCTAAGGTTTTTCTTACGTTTGCTCACTGTTTTTCAGTCTTAGGTTTCTACTGGTTAAACGTGAGTCTAAGTCTTAGGAAATGAATATTGACTAATTTAACTTAGGCTGAATAACTTAATTAAATAAATCAATTAGCTAATTACCAAAACGAACAGGAGAGCATTTGACTTAGCCAAATTCTTAAAATTGCTAAGGGTCTCGGCTTGACCATGAATTTAAATTAATTAATTAAGTTGATAATTTAATTAATTAAGTGACCTAGGGTAATTACTAAAGTACCCCTAAGTCGCTAGGACCATAACTAACCCCTTTTGGACCATCCTAGGTTAGGTACTAGGATGTTTCTTTAGTTAGTTACTCGGCTAGTGTCACCCGGTTAGGTCTTAGGATTTTGGGGAACAATAGTTAGGTCATTTTAGTTAGTCCTAGGTTAGTTAGCTAGTTAGGTAAGTTAGTTAAAGCCTAGGACTGGTTAGGAAGCTCGGCCCCACGTGGCTTGACCCGACGCGTGCCTGCCCCCTAACCGCCCTAACCGAATCGGTTGGGATTGTTGCTTCGTCCCTTGGACGGTAGCACATGTGTTGCCGTGCACTTTCCTAACCATGCACTCTGTAGTTGCACTTGGAAAGTTCACTTCTTGTCCCAAGGATCCTCACTATGTCCTTGGGCACTGCTTAATCTACATGATCATTTTAAATGATCATGTGCTATGGTTCCTAGGCTTGACACTTGGATGTCTAGTACCTAATGTGTGTAAGCGATGAAATTAAGAATTTTATCTTAGGGTCTTCATTGCAGGTACAATTCCTAAACAAGCTTGGATTGGAATGTATGTTAAGTTACTTGTTAATACATAGAAATTGGCTAACACCCTTAAGACAATATTCTCTAACATGCCCAATATTACCCAACATTGGGCATTGAGATGCCTATGTAACCAATACATATTCTTAAAACCTAGTAGACTTTTTACTAGACAAGAACATTTTCTGGAATGTTACACGACTTTACGCTAGGACGTTCACAAGACATCATAAGAGGCGTGAAACTAACTCTTTCAACCCGTTATCTATGAAATTCACATAAATAAGGAGGAAACATCAAATCTAAGCTCATCATACTCAAATGCATCATAAGGAAGTAGGAACTACATCTATAAATCCAATATGCATAAAATTCAACATCACTCATTTTCAATGACGAATTACCTTCTCAAAGCTAAAAGCATGCTCAACACAATTCATGGAGCTCATATGCAATTCACTCTAAAAAGAAGCATATCTAAAGCATGTTCATCAATTCATCTCATTAAGTCTCTAGGAAACTCATACCCAATGCACAACAACATGAGTAAAATCAATCATATAAACTTATTTTCTTTCAAGACACAAGTTTTCATGAACATGCATATCATAGGGAAATCATGGAAACACATATAAATATATGACTACCAAAACAAGGAAAAACCAAGAGGAACTCATTACCTCAAGCTAGAATAATAGTAGAAGGAAACAAATGAGGATACCAAAATATCATATCAGCCTCTACCTCTTAAGTAGCACCCTCAACTAATTGATTCCTCCACAAATCCTTTACGGAATATATTTCCTTGTTTCTAAGTCTCTTAATTATCTGTCTAGAATCTCAATAAGAACTTCTTCATAAGAAAGAATCATATCACCTCCCACCCCTTTCTCAGGAAACTTTGGATGTCGGATCTCCAACACAATTTTTTAGCATAGAGACATGGAAAATGGAATGAGAGTTCCCAACTCATTTGGAAAATCTAATTCATAAGACACCTTACCAATGTGTCTCAAAATGTGATACATTCCTACATACCGGGATTAGGTTTCCCCTTCTTACCAAACCACATCACACCCTTAATGGGTGACATTTTTAAATAAACCAATAATTAACTTCAAACTCTATATCCCTTCTCCTCACATCGACATAAGACTTTTACCGAGTTTGAGTCATTTTTAGTCTATCTCTAATGAGTCAAATTTTCTCAATGACCGCATGTACAATTCGAGACCTATTAAGGCAACTTCACCCACCTCAAACCATCCTATGGGAGATCTACACCTCCAACCACATAGGTCCCCAAATTGATCCATATCGATATTTAAGTTATCACTTATATTGTAGGCAAACTCTATCAATGGCAAATGGTCATCACAATTGCCCTTAAAATTGATCACACAAGCCCTTAACGTATATTCAAAAGTTTGGATAGTATGCTCCGCTTTCCCATCATTTTGGGAATGAAAAGTTCTGCTAAGCTTAACCTTATGGCCAAGCCCCCTTTGGAATGACTTCCAAAACCAAGAAGTGAATTAGGTACCATGATAAAAAATAATGGACAAGGGAACTTCATGCAACCTTACCATTTCTCTCAAATACAACTTCACATAGTCCTCCGCCGAATAGGAAACCTTGACGAGAAGGAAAAGAGTTTATTTAATCATCTAATCTACTATCACCCAACTAGAGTTATGTTGTTGTCGATAACGAGGCAGACCAATAATAAAACCATATTCAAGTCTTTCCACTTTTAAGTTGGAATGCTAATATCTTGGGATAAACCTCCCAATTTTTTATGCTCAACCTTTACTTGTTGGAAATTTGGACACTTATCTACATATCACACAATATACTTCTTCATCCCATTCCACCAATAGGCCTTCTGTAAATCACGGTACATCTTTGTGGCTCTACAGGAGAATAGAATACCGTGAAGTTTGGGCTTTTATCCAATTTTTTACTCTTAAGTCATCAACATTTGGAACATAATCGATCTTGGTATGTATGTACCCCATATCCCTTAGAAGAGAGCCTCAATGGACTTCATGAGTATCACCTCTTTCAGTTCAACCAAAATTTGATCAAGACTTTGCTTGGATTTCAATACTCCACAAAAGATGATTCAGAATCATTATGAACCATAACACCACCTTTGGTGGGGTCCACTAGTTTAACACCTAATCGAGCCATTTGTGCACATCTCGAACAAACTCTTTATTTTCTTCTTCTATGTGAGCAACACTACCCATACATAACCAAGAAAGAGCATCCGCCACCACATTAGCATTACCTCAATGATAAAAAACACTCATTTCATAATATTTCAATAACTATAATAACCTTCTTTGGCGAAGATTCAAATATTTTCTTATTAAACACATATTGCAATATTTTGTGATCGATAAACACATCAACATGAACTCAATACAAATAGTCTCTCCAAATCATTAAATAAAAAATGACCTCCGCTAACTGAAGTTCATGAGTAGGATAATTTTCTCATGGATATTAATTTTCCTTGAGGCATAGAAACAAATTTCCCACATTACATAAGCATACACCTAGCCTAATTCTTGAGGCATCACAATTAACCAAAAGACCATTTGTTCCTTCCGGTAAGGTCAACACCACAATGGAAGTAAATCTATCTTTCAACTCTTGCAAACACTTCTCACAAACTTCTAACTAAATGAACTTATCCTTCTTTTGAGTCAAATTTGTAAAAGGAGATGCAATTGATGAAAATCACTCAACAAGTCTTCTATAGTAACCGGCTAAACTGAAAAAGCTTCTAATAATTGAGGGAGTTATAGGTCTAGGCCAAATTATGACCACATCCGTCTTCTTAGGATCTACCTCAATACCCATACTCGAAAAAATATGACCAAGAAAAGAGATAAACCTCAACCAAAATTCACACTGGATAAATGTCACACCCGGGAAGTACCCCCTAGACGTAACTAGCGTCATCGTCCCCGCAGAGGACTAGGACTAGCCTCTTAGCATTCATCATTACATTTATAGGTTAAAAATGCGGAAAATTTAAAACTTTTAATCTACAATACGTTATGAGGTTTACTTAGACATCTCGCTTACACATAATATATTCATATAGAGTATACATAGATCATTCGTATAAGAAGATTACATAGTCTTCTACTTTTATGGAACATATATATATAAGATACATAACATAGTCTCAAAAGGGATGTCTCATATTAAACCATCTAAATGGAGTCAAACATATGGGCACAAACCCTTACACAAATGTATAAATTCCACTTAGGGCTTACAACAATATATTTAAACAACATGAATGAAATGATTGTCTTTAGACCATAACAAAGAACCATAGCTAGAGTAATAATAAGGCATCATCCTCGGACTTGAGGTGTAACACTAGAAAATTCAAGACGTGTCTTAAATCCTAACATAGGTCTCATGAGGTCTAGACACTATTTCAAGGTCCATTTTAATGAATATAGGTCATTTAGGAAGTTTAGAAACCAAAACTCCAAAGAACATCCATGATGTCTGTAAATTAGTTCGAAGAAGTACTAGCATGCCTTAGCCTATTTGACTAGCTTTTAGGAGTAAAAAATCATGAAATTTGGTGGAAGGGTGTATAACATGTGTTAAAATTGATTCATGGTCGAAACTTCCGGGTACGACTCCACAAGGAGAAACCAAGGGCCCTTGAGGAGGACCCTTACACATTGGAGGCAACACTAGCGGGGCAGTGTGCACCAACGAAACCCCAAGGACGGATCGTGTGTTGATCGACGGGGCATCATTTCCAGCCCTCGACCAACATTTAGAATTTTTTTTAAGTCCCTCACCTGCATGTTCTCTTACCAAAACAACGATTGTGCAGCACGGAAGAGGGACCAGTCGTCGATTCACAGACGGACCGTGGTCGAGTTCTCGTCTGTGAGGGTCTTATTTTCCTGTATGTTTTAACTTCGCTTCATTTAATTAGTTAAGGGGTTACGTGGTTAATTAGGGGTTAAGGGAGTCAAATTAAGTAAATTAACCCCCCATTTAAAGGCCCCAACCCCATTAGACTTTACACAACTCACAAAACAAATCCTCTTCATTCTCTCTTCTTTCTCTCTCAATTGTAAACACCATTGAAGACCAAGCTAGGGAAGGGTTTTGGGGGATGTAAAGTGGCTATTTCACCATCAAATCTTCATAAAATGTTAAGGTATGGGATCTAATTCACCTTTGATACTTCTTTCCTCAAAGGGCTCCTTCAAAGTAATTTCAAAAGTTGAGTTTTCTAGAGGGTTTCATCTAATCTCGAAATTGATGTTATGAATTGATTTGTGTATGATTTATTTAGGATATTATGAATAGATTAACATGTATTATAACTTAGTTATGATATATCTTGATGGTTTGGTCTAGTTTGTAGAAGATGACCTTCACACCTTAACCCTAGATTATGATCTTAATATGAATTAGGTTTTATTGATTTAATTGACTTGATTATTGGTTAAATTACTACTATATGATGTTGTTATGCTAATAATGAATGAATTAGGTGAATTGTAGTGTTTCATGCTAGTGCTTGAGAAGTTATCTAGGTTATGATGAATTTTCCTAGGTATCTTGTCTTAAGCTTTGATCTAGTATTGAATTATGATGTAGTGATTCTTCTAGACTTGTGATCATGTTGGTTATTGAATTATGGTGATGTTATGACCTAATTGGGTTGAACTAAGGGTTTATGGGAAGACCTTGATGATGAATAATGAAGGAGGCTTGGTAAGTTTTATGAACTCTATTCTTTACTTCAAACTATGGTTAATTGTGATTAAGTCATGATGTTGTGTTGGAGTATGCCTTGGTTAGGATTGATAGGGTGGTATGATGTTGAACTGAAATGTCTTTACTATGGTTTTGAGGCTGATTAATATTAAAGGTTATAAGGATGGCGATGACTGCCAATGTACCTTATCATGAACGAATATGTAAATGTGTTAACCTCACTTATATGAATTGTAATGAAAGGGCTATACTCATGTAACTATTATTGAGTTATGATGATGATTATTATACAAGGGCTAGACCCTATGACCTAAACTAAGCTATGATTGTTAATAAAGACTTAAAGACATTTCAAAAGGGGACTCTAGCTTAGCACCGAGTGATCTTGTATGTGAGGGGTTGACACCTTCCCAAGTAAGGAAGGTAGGGTTCACTATGGTCCTCACGGGGTGGATAGCCTCATGACCCAAATAAGGTGTAGAGTGATGTTTCGAAGACGGATCCAAGTTCCTTAAACTATGTTGCCACCATAGGAATACTAGCTAGTGGATCCACCTAGATGCTATGTTCATGTTAGGTTTTACCTTGGCCGGTAGACCACCTTCCATCGGTGTAAGGTTTTACAACACTGGATTAAACACTTAGCTCTTGTGGTCTATGTCGGTTAAGGCAAGTGTTCCATAAAATAAAATGAGGTAATAAAATATAAACTAACTAAAGTGACTTGAGTGGTTTGACTTAACCTAGGTAGGGGTATAAGACTCTTCCTATGCCTTGCACTAGTTTTCCTTGATGAAAGCTTTAGGGGGTTGGTATTATGTATGTATATGATAATGAGGTAAATGATGATAATATGTTGATTATACAATGTAAATGATATTATATGATGATGGTTATCCTTATGAACATGTATTTGGTATATATTGCTAAAGTATGATGTTATGTATCTTTAAAGGTTACTAGATAGGCCTGGCCCGTGTTAGAGCACGAGTCCAACACTAACTAATTGAATTATCTAACTAAAAATTAAGCAATCACATAACAACTGCTCATTGATAAATTTTTACATGCATTCTATAGAATTGAAAATTCCACTTAAATCATATCCTCTGCCAATGTTGGTTGTTAAAAAAACAACAATTATAATTAGTGTCAGAAATGTCTACAAAGAAAAGCAAATGCTAATGAAGAAGCATCAATGTAATAAGCAAAAATGTATATGCACCGAAGTGTTTTCTTCAAGTAGGTGATTCCTTTGTAGTGGAACTATTTTACAACCAACACTTTCTGAAGTCACCTTATTTACCCAAAGCTAATTGTCTGAACATAATTTAGCATAAGCTGCTACAATATATATATATATATATATATATATATATATATATATATAAGTTGGGAAAAAGACATAAACTAATAACAAAATATATCTAAATCGTCAATACATATAAACTGAGAAAAGATGTACCCAAGGGCCACTCCTCCAATACTTCAGCCATAGTCCTTTCTGAATTTCACCAACCGCATTCATCTTTTCTTTATATTATGTCTTGTCAAAATCATCAAAAACAAGAACCAAAATATCAGAACCAATTAGCTACGATTTACTAAAAATACAGTTATAAGAATGTTACACGTTCTCCTAATCAATAAAAAATAAGACAACACGTGATCTAAATGATTTACTTCTTTCCTAGAAATACCATAAGTTTCCTATTTTGATGAGGACACATCGAGTACACAAGAACTGACAAAATTATTGTTTACTACCACTTACAAAGTCATAAGTTATTATCAAATAAAATATTTCAAACATATAGTGCAGAAGTTGAATGTAGAAATACATACCACATCACCTCTCACAACTAATAATTTCACTGCCTTTTCATTTGTTGCACTCACAGACTCCATTCATGCATATCTCTCCAATAATCCAAACGTGCAATTTTGTTCAAATTACTACTAAATTGATAGGAAATTTACATTACATTATTAATATTTGAAAGTACATAAATAAAGTTGTAAGCAAATATTCATTTATAGTGATCTTAGAGGAATAAACAAATAAACAGCATTCACAAAGAATAATGATTTTTTACTTGCAAAGACCAACGTAAGGCTAAATAACCTCTGAAAAATTGAAAAGTATAAAAAAGGGTAAAAACATATCATGTCATCCAAAAATTCTACATATTACAGAAGGAAAATGAATCTCGAAGGCCATAAATATTAGCTTCTTTATTCATAAATGGTAATGTTATCAGGAAAGCTGAATCGTAGAGCAAAGAATCTCTTTACGAAAAAAATGTACAACTCTCATAAACTCTCCAGACAAAATATCTTCAAGTGAAAATAAGGATTACAATTCAAAAGAGGAGATTCGTTGAATTGAAAGAAATAACATAGAGAAATTTACAAGAGACAGACACAAGGAGAAAGGTTACGAAAACAAACAGAATCATAACTACGAAACATCACTAAGCAGACTTGCAACTTTCACATATACACACCAGAGTAACTAATGAAATTTATTTTGCTTCATTGTATTTGAAATTAAGAATTTTAGTTTTGATGTTAGGTTGATGCGAGTAGAAAGCGTATATGTGAAACATTAGGAAAGGGCAAACACATATCTTCAAATATTCTATGCACAAATGGTACAAATCAAGTTATAATAGTGTCTCTCTTGTATGCAAATTTTACTGCATAGACTCTCTAAATTTTTCAAGTATGTTAGCCAAATCAACTCAGACTTCTTTATCTAGCAAATTGGTATATTAATTTTCTTGTACAGTTCAAACCGCACTGTATGATAATTACATAACATAGCATAAAAAACTAATTTCTATAGTCGATTACTTACCCATTTGAGTCAAACCTCTTTATAACCATTTTTCTTGATCCTTCTACCCCTGCTCCCTCTTTCCATGGTTTACTCGAGACAGGGTAATAAGAGTGAAGATAATGGAAGTCGAACCTAAGAAGAGATGATTGGATGAGTCATTCAAAGAGCAAACCATCATATACCAATATACCTTGCCTCAACAAAACAAAGGAACAAAGAGTAACACCATGATCAAATTA
This sequence comes from Solanum lycopersicoides, assembly GCA_022817965.1. Taxonomy (NCBI): domain Eukaryota; kingdom Viridiplantae; phylum Streptophyta; class Magnoliopsida; order Solanales; family Solanaceae; genus Solanum; species Solanum lycopersicoides. Next base: position 47,460,596 of record CM040625.1, on the reverse strand, counting down.
AGCATGGAAAATCAATTCTTTTAATATAATTCCCTCCTTTGGTTCTTAGAGGCAGATCAATAACCCTTTAAATAGACGTAATACTCTTTTTTTTAAAAATACGAATGCATAATTGTCTCCAGATTAATCTAGTTGCCTCTGCATTTTCAAAGAGGCAATGGAGTAGTCAAGAGCAAATACCATATAAAAGTGATAGTCCTAAATGGAGCCAGAAGTTGAATGAAGCTCTTACCGATTGGCAAAGCCGGTGTTTGACATCTCTCTTATTGTATAAATTAAAGACACAATACATATTAAATAAGTTGAAAATAGAGGATCGACATGATTGACAAACATTATCAACATATTGAAACGATACTTTCCAAGAATTTAAAAGTCAGTGAATGAATTTTAATTTAAAGTGAAAAGAAGCCTAAGAGGGAAAGAAGATGTTTCATCTTCATAGAGGCAATTATGAACTCCAAACGCAAAGTCTACTGTAATAAAGTTAAAATTTGCATAAAGCTTGCAAAATGATTGTGATATTGTACGCCATAATTGTGATATTGTCTGCCATGATTATAAGGTTTTTCTCGAAAGACCTCACACCATTAAGAGATTCTACATCTTATATGTAGTTTCCAATCTTTTCTTGAGAGATGCATTAACTCTCTAGATTAAGTCCAATAATGTGTCAACACAACCATAATGAACATAAAAAGATACTGATTTTGTGGCTCTTAGTAAATATAACTAATCACAACAACCCTTTATATCTTAATCCCTACTCTTTCCCATCTGTAAGCATGCAAAAAAGCGAATTAGTTTTGTGTTTTCCATAGGTATTTAGTACTCACTTTCTAGATGACCACACCTTGTAGATTAATACCAATGCAACCATTATTTCAGTAGATGAAGTAATGTACAGTCTAGAATAAATATGAACAAATATCCAAAAGAGAAGCTCACTGAGGCGTGATCCTCAAGCACATATCATTCTGGCACATTGAGAATCAAGTATTTCATTGTACCTTAAACATACCATATCGCACAAAAAGATGAAGAGACGGTCTCTGAGTCTCACATTGCCCTGTTTTGCTCCATTTTACAATGATCCATCACTACACATCCCTTCAGATTTGCTTGCTATTTTCGATAATAATCACCCTACACTATAAAAATCATGTAAATGTCAAATGTATAAATTTAGAATGGTATTTGTAGGGAAAAGAAATGAAAAAGTCTTTTAGTTGGTTCGAACATAATATCAAACACCTTTGTTGCACCAATTCTTAAATTAAGTTAACCATGCAATATAAATTATAACGGCAGAACACAGAATTTGCAACACATCTCATAAGATTGCACATGGATATCTCAATTCAAACATGAATATTCAAAAAAAATTGTACATGCACATTGAAACCCAATAGGAAATAACCCAAAAGAATAAGAGACGATATACAGATAATGAGAGTGGAATAACTAAAGAAAGATTGCTTTAAAACCTCAAAAAATATAAATAGCTCACAGTTTGAGCAATGAATTTCTTAATATCAGATGAAGCACGGTAAATTTGAGAAACATTGAAAAGAAAAGTTGTATAGTTTTAGGGTGTGTTTGGTATGAAGGAAAATGTTTTCCTAGAAAATGTTTTCTTGGAAAACAAGTAGATTTTGGACTTATTTTTTCATGTTTGGTTGGTAAGTAGAAAATATTTTCCGAAAATGATTTTTAGTGTTTAATTTTTGAATGAAAAATATTTTTGAGAGACATATTTTATTTTTACTAGAGTAAAAAATAATTTATAAAATCAAAAATATTTTTTAAAATCAAAATTATTATTTTTTGGGGGTGGGGTGGCGGGTAGTGGGTTAATTTTTTGGGGAGGGGTTGGGGTTGGGGTAGGGGGGGGATGGCCAGTGAGGGGGGTCAGGGATCGGGTGAAAAAATAAAATTTTGAAATTGAAAATATTTTTTTAAAATCGATGTTTTTCCAAAAAAAAATATAATTTGAAATTGGAGGAGAGTTTTGGAAAATGTTTTCCTTAATTTTTTAAGGGAAGTCATTTTCCTTAATTTTGAGGAAATGAGTTGATTTGGAAAATATTTTCCATAACTTTTGTCCCAACCAAAAATGAGAAAATTAGAAAACATTTTTTAGAAAATGTTTTCATTCATATCAAATACACTCTTAGAGAGAGAAATTATGTGAAATTAGAAATCAATATGAGAATACAGTGTGGTATGCAAATGAAAGAAACAAAATTTAGTGAAAATTTACACGTGGTTTGATGAGAAAGAAGTGCAATACACGTGCAAACTTGCTTTCATACTGAAAATAACATGATATTTAATGACCAATCAAACTCGTCCAACTTTATAGTACAACTAAAAATGTTTTGGTACAATTCTTAATTGCAGTGTTCGTCCTCTCTTGCTCACTTATATATAAGGTTAGTATCATGTGAAGTAGGCATTGTTTATGGGTTCTTGTTGGGTTACTTGATTGAGTAAGGTTATGGGCTTTGCTTGGTCTTTGCACTTGTTGACTTGATGAGGATTCATGAGTACTTGTCTTGCTTATTATGATGTGATAAACTCTTATTCATACTTGTGATGTTATTCCTTGATGATAGGGTTGTATTGGATTATGGGTTCAAGTATGTTGATATGCATATTACTTATTTTGTTTTAATGAATATGTCTTGTTGCTTGGTATGACTTGTTTGACTATGCATAAGACTTTCAAAGGGTAAACTAACATGTTTTATTTAAATGTCCCCATTTAAGATGATTTGATAATATATGTGCATATGGTATCATACTTAGTACAAGTGGCGTACTAACCTCATTTTCTCCCTTTTCCCAAACATTTTAGGTTCTGGTCGTTGAAGGCTCATTCGAGACGACTTGAAGAAGACTTGGATATTCTCTACCATCCAAGTGCGTAGGTCCTCACTTTTCGAGGTTGATGCCAATATCTAGCTTATGGAGTTGTTTAGTTCTAATGAATCTTATGTTCCTTCTATTTTCATTTAAGTACGATTTGTATAAGCCTATATGTGGCTTCTTTACATTTATGTAGGGCTATGCCTGTCACATCCCAAGACCACACCCTAGAAGTTAGGGCACAATCTCGAATTATAACCGGCATACTCGACCTCTTAGAAGTCTTATACAAGCCCTTTCATATCATTCATTGCATATACATAGTGAAAAGTAGTGCGGAATTAAATATTTTCCCAATATATATCATAGTCTTTAAAAACTCTTTCATATAAAAGTAATAGGAAATACTAAGTCTCAATCTCATCATCTTAGACACAAGAGTACTTGGGACACAGCCCATACGAATTAGAAAACATAGTACTACTAAGTCTACTACACTACTTCTTAAAAGAAACATAAAATACATATGTGCCCTCGAGTCAAATGAGGACGTACTTCAACTTCTCTTGAACGATGCTATGGTCCAAGTCTTGCTTCCCAAATGCTCCTCACCTACCAACAACTATAGAGATAGATAAAATCATGGATTAGTACAACCACATCTACTAAGTATGACATAATGCATAAAAATCATGAAAATGGACATTTATTGGAAATGTGCATATTTTTATTTAAATATCATAATATAATCATAAGAACAACATTTATCTTCTTAGAAACACATAATAAATCATTTAAACCAATTATCACATTTTTAGTAGCTACTTAACAGTGAGCTACATTCAGCTTAGCCTTCATTAAACACACCTTCTAGCATGTTGTCTTCTCACTAAAAGCTATGCTAACATTCACTTAAGTCACAAAAAGAGAGACCGCTCATACACCCTCTCTAAATGTGCCTAAACGATCCTCAACATTACTCATGATGAGACACATACACACCTACAATACACCAACGTACATAACATATAAGATATGACAATCTCCCTATGAAGGGATCTAGGAGGAGGAGGGATCTAGAGTTTGAAGAAGGTGAAAAAGTGTACTTGAAAATTTCACCTATGAAGGGGTGGTTAGATTTGAAAAGAAAGGGAAGTTAAGTCCTCGTTATGTGGGTCCCTAAGAAATATTGCAAAGGGTTGGTAAGTTTGCCTATGACTTGAGGTTGCCTAGTGAATTGGCTTCGGTTCATCTGGTTTTCCATGTTTCTATGCTAAAGAATTGTATTGGTGATCCCGAGTCCATTCTTCCTATTGAGGGCCTTGGTTTCAAGGATAACCTCTCCTATGAGGAGATTCCGGTTCAAATCCTTGATAGGTAAGTAAAGAGGTTGAGGAACAAAGAGGTGGTTTCCATAAAAGTGTTATAGAAAATCACCTAGTTGAGGGTGCAACATGGGAGGCTGAGGCCGACATGAAGTCCCATTACCCTCATTTTTTTTTATAATTGAGGTTAGTCATTCTTCTTAATAATATAAATATGACTATAAATGGAAGTTTCTTGATTTTTGGTGAAGTTTTGCAAAAATGTGTATTTTAATGTCTTCATAGTGATTTTATAGTGAATGGTGCATTTGAAATTTTGCCTTTTTGTCTTGTTTTAGTTATGTTGTGCATTTTGACATGGTGAGTCTTGATGAAAAGTTATGTAGAATGTTGATTAAGTTTAACCTTGTCCTAATTGACATATGTATAGTATGTTGAGCTCATGCGTGTTGTGAGAAGAAATTCCTCATAATGAAATGTTTGAGCCTTATGTGTTGTAATTGAAGTTTTGAATTACCTTGTTGAAATGGTATGATTTAAGTTGTATTGTATTGTTGTTGGTTGGGCTTCTAGTCTTGAGTCTATTCCTTCCTTCAAAAGAGTTTTAGTGTCATTCGGGGACAAATTTTCCTAAGGGGGGGATAATGTAACATTCAAAAATCCAAGACATGTCTTAAAGCCTAACATAGGTGTAATGAGGTCTAGACACTGTTTTAAGGCCCATTATAATGAATATATGTCATTTAGGAAGTTTGGAAACCAAAATATCCAAGAACATCGATGACGTCTGGAAATTAGTTTTAAGAGGTACTAGCGTGCCTTAGCCTATTTGACTAGATTTTAAGGGAGTCGAAAATTCATGAAATTTGGTGGAAGAGTGTATAACATGTTTTAATGTTGATTCATGGTTTAAACGTCTGGGTATGACTCCTCAAGGACCAACCAAGGGCCCTTGAAGACGACCCTTACACGTCGGAGGCAACACTGTCTGGGCAGTGTGCACCAACGAAATCCCAAGGACGGATCGTGTGTGGATCGAAGGGGCGTCGTTGCAAGACGTCGACCAAAACTTGGAGTTTTTGTTAAAGTCCCTCAACTGCATGGTCTCTGACCAAAACAACAATTGTGTAGCACAGAAGAGGGACCAGTCGTCGACTCACAGACGGACTGTGGTCGAGGTCTCGTCTGTGAGGGTCTAATTTTCCTGCACATTTTAACTTAGCTTCATTTAATTAATTAAGGGGTTAGGTGGTTAATTATGGGTTTAAGGGAGTCTAATTAAGTAAATTAACCCCCCATATAAAGGCCTCAACCCCATTAGACTTAATACAACTCACAAAACAAATCCTCTTCCTTCTCTCTTGTTTCTTTCTCTATTGGAAGACGCCATTGATGACCAAGCTAGGGAAGGGTTTTGGGGGCTGTAAAGGGTCTATTTCACAATCAAATTATCATCAAACGTTAAGGTATGGGATGTAATTCACCTTTGATAATTCTTTCCTCAAAGGGCTCCTTCAAAGTAATTTCAAAAGTTTAGTTTTCAAGTGGGTTTCATCCAATCACGAAATTGATGTTATGAATTGATTTGTTTATGATCTCATTAGGATATTATGAATATATTAACATGTATTATAACTTAGTTATGATATATATTTATGGTTTTGTCTAGTTTGTAGAAGATGACCTTCACACCTTAACCCTAGGTTATGATGTTAATATGAATTAGGTTTTATTGATTTAATTGACTTTATTATTGGTTGAATTACTACTATATGATGTTGTTATGCTAATCATGAATGAATAAGGGTGAATTGTAGTCTTTCATGCTAGTTCTTGAGAAGTGATCTAGTTTATGATGAATTGACCTAGGTATCTTGTCTTAAGCTTTGATCTAGTATTGAATTGTGATGTAGTGATTCTTCTAGACTTGTGATCATGTTGGTTATTGAATTATGGAGATGTTATGACCTAATTGGGTTTAGCTAAGGGTTTATGGTAAGACCTTGATGATGAATAATGAAGGAGGCTTGGTAAGTTTTATGAACTCTATTCTTTACTTCAAACTATGGTTAATTGTGATTAAGTCATGATGTTGTGTTAGAGTATGCCTTGGTTAGGATTGATAGGGTGGTATGATGTTGAACTGAAATGTCTTTACTATGGTTTTGAGGCTGATTAATATTAAAGGTTATAAGGATGGCGATGACTGCCAATGTACCTTATCATGAACGAATATGTAAATGTGTTAACCTCACTTATATGAATTGTAATGAAAGGGCTATACTCATGTAACTATTATTGAGTTATGATGATGATTATTATACAAGGGATAGACCCTATGACCTAAACTAAGCTATGATTTTTAATAAAGACTTAAAGACATTTCAAAAGGGGACTCTAGCTTAGCACCGAGTGATCTTGTATGTGAGGGGGTGACACCTTCCCAAGTAAGGAAGGTAGGGTTCACTACGGTCCTCACGGGGTGGATAGCCTCATGACCCAAATAGGGTGTAGTGTGATGTTTCCAAGATGGCCCCAAGTTCCTTAAACTATGTTGCCACCATAGGAATACTAGCTAGTGGATCCACCTAGATGCTATGTTCATGTTAGGTTTTACCTTGGCCGATAGACCACATTCCATCGGTGTAAGGTTTTACAACACCAGATTAAACACTTAGCTCTTGTGGTCTATGTCGGTTAAGGCAATCGTTTCCTAAAATAAAATGAGGTAATAAAGTATAAACTAACTAAGGTGACGAGAGGTTTCACGTAGCCTACGTAGGGGTATGGGACTCTACCTATGCCTTGCACTAGTTTGCCTTGATGGAAGCTTTAGGAGGTTGATATTATGTATGTATATGATAATGAGGTAAATGAGGATAATATGTTTATTATACAATGTAAATGATAATATATGATGATGGTTATCCTTATGAACATGTATTTGGTATATCTTTCTGAAGTATGATGTGATGTATCTTTAAAGGTTATATCATGTGAAGTAGGGCATTGGTTATGGGTTCTTGTTGGGTTACTTGATTGAGTAAGGTTATGGGGATTTGCTTGGTCTTTGCACTTGTTGACTTGATGAGGATTCATGATTACTTGTCTTGATTATTATGATGTGATAAACTCTTATTCATACTTGTGATGTTATTCCTTGATGATAGGGTTGTATAGGATTATGGGTTCAAGTATGTTGATTTGCATAATACTTAGTTTGTTTTAATGAATATGTCTTGTTGCTTGGTATGGCTTGTTTGACTATGCATAAGACTTTCAAAGGGTAAAATAGCATGTTTCATTTAAATGTCCTCTTTTAACATGATTTGATAATATATGTGCATATGGTTTCATACTTAGTACAAGTGGCGTACTAACCCCATTTTCTCCCTTTCCCAAATATTTTAGGTTCCGGTCGTTGAAGGCTCATTCGAGACGACTTGAAGAAGACTTGGATATTCTCTACCATCCAAGTGGTTAGGTCCTCACTTTCCGAGGTAGATGCCAATATCTAGATTATGGAGTTGTTTAGTTTTAAAGACTCTTATGTTCCTTCTATTTTCATTTGAGTACGATTTGTATAAGCCTATATGTGGCTTATTTACATTGATGTAGGGCTATGACCAAATTGCTATGATCGTTTAGATGGTTGTGACATGAGACAATCTTTCAGACTATGTTCTATCTTATATATATAAATGTATGTGCAATAAAAGTAGAAGACTATGTAATCTTCCTATATGAAGGGTCTATGTATACTCGCTACGAATATAAACAATGTGTATGTAGAGGTCTATGTAAACCTCAATGTAGAAGTAGTAAAAGTTTTATAATTTTCCATATTTTTGACCTATGAATGTTATGACGAATGCTAAGAAGCTAGTCTTAGTCCTATGAGAGGACGACGATGCCTCTTACGTCTAGGGGGTGCTCCCCGGATATAATGAGTACATACCCACTTGGAGAATGATTTCAGGCCTTCTTCAAAGACGTCACGAACCCTTCAACGACCGAAACCTAATATGTTGGGGGGAAAGGGAGAAATGGGGTTAGCACATTACTTGTGCTAAGTATAGGATCATATGCACATACCACATAGAAATCATGCTAAAAAGGGACATTTACTCAAAAGCATGCAAAGTCACTTTAGAAACCCTTTATGCACATTTAAGAACCAATACAACTTAATAAGCACATATTCTTAAGTCAAGACCATGTACATCACAAGACCAACAATATCAAGTCTAGTCAAGTCAACATGCATATCAACATAATTGAGCACATAATCAAGAAAACTTTATCATCAAGTTATAATATCAACTAGCATGCAATAAAGTACTTAACATCATAACCTAAGCAAGACCATCACTCATACGCCTCCATTGAGTCCACTCGTGCAATGACAAAGTAAGGACCCCTAACCTTACCCAACCAAGTAAACCCAACAAAAACTACAAGCAATGCCCAACTTTTCATATTATATCATTAAGATTATACATCATCATACTTTATCAATAGAAACCAACCACATGTCCATAAGTGAAACCAACATCACATAGGGTCATTAACATATAAGATCAACATGTACATATCATTTAAGTTTGTAATCATATAAGCACATAAGCACATCTTTCTAAGTCTTCCCTCAAGGCTAACTAGTGCAATGTTTTGGTAGAGTACCATACCCCTACCTAGACTAAGCCAAACCCCTTAGGTCATCCTAGTTAAAGTTCACTTTATTACTTCATTTTACCTTTTGGGAACATCTTGCCTTAACCGACATTAACTACATGAGATAATGTAGAATAAGGTTTTATGGAACTCTACACCAAAAGAAGTGGACTACTTGCCAGGGTAATACCAAAACATGAACATATCATCTATGTGGATCCACTAGCTAGTATTCCTATGAGACCAACATAGTTCAAGAACTAGGAGATATAGTTGAGACCCTCTTTATGCTACATGCATTATAGTCTTGAATATCATGAGTACTATAGTGATCCTACCATCCCTATGTGGTAACGGACACTTCTCACTTCTAGTTCACTTGATGCTAAGCTAGAGTCCCTTTTGAAATGTCTTTCATTAATGATCATAACTTAGTTTGGTCATAGGGTCCAACACTTATATAGTCATCATCATAGCTCAATAGTAATTGAATGAGTATTGTTCTTTCATTACAATTCACACACGTAAGGTTGGCACATTTACATAATCACATTATGACAAAGCACATAGGAAAATTCATCATCACCCTTATGTCATTACATTCTAGACAACAACTCACAAGTCATAATTCAAGACATTCCAATTCAACATCATACAAACCCTAATCAATCTCATCATAAGGTATACTTCACTATAACTTCACCACTAAACACAAGTAATCATAATTGAAGTAAAGGATTGAGATCACAAGACTTTCCCCAATCTCATTCACAAGCCATCAACCATATACTTCAACCCAACAATGGGTTTAATATCATCAAACAATAGTAATCAACACAATAAGAAAGTCAATTGAATCACTACACAACAATTCATCACTAGTTCATAACTTAGGGTTAAGGATTCGGGTCAAATTCATGATCTAATTCACAAACTAGGTTAACTCCTCAAGAACTAGCATAATTTCATCAAAATACATCATAGTATAATTATAATATCAAAAGAAACAATATACAATACAATCTTGAAGATCAAATTTGTAATAGAAGAAAACCCACTTGAAACTCATGTTTTTGAAATAAATGTTGGAAGAACCCTTTGGGGAAAGGAATCCCGAAGGTGAAAGGAGTCCCATACATTGTTAATTGATGAAGAATGATGAAGAAAAATCCCCCTACTTTTTCCCTTATACCTTGACTAATCCTTTCAATGGAGTTCTTCTATTTGGGAGAGAGAAAGAAGAGAGAACGAAGAGCAATTGGGTTTCTTTTTGGAATTATGAGAGTTGGGTTAGTTTAATTAGGTTTAGGTCTTTATATACCTCATTAACAAACTTAGTTAGACCTCTCTTAACCCCTAACTAATTAACTAACCAACTAATTAATCAAATAAACTAACTTAAAATTTGAAAGCAAAACAGTGGCAGGACCTACGAGACCTCGATCGACCGTCCGTAGGTCGACCAACGCCGTGACCCTCACCTCCTGCACATCCGTTGATGGTGACAGAGACTGGTTCAAATGTTCCTTTAGAAAAAATGGATAAGCGTCCAACGAAGGTGGCCATCGACGCCCCATCGATTGGACCATGCCCCGTCGATAGGCATCGTTGGTAGACACTACCCATTTGACATCTTTTTGCCAAAATGCAATGGTCCTCCTCAAGGACCCTTTGGTTTGTCCTTGGGGAGTTGTACCGGGACGTCTCAAATATAAACCAACTCTTATACGTATTAGACACCTCATTACCGAATTTCGTCAAATTTTGACCCGTAAAACATAGTCAAATAGGCTAAGACACACTATCACATCTTGAACTAGTTTTCAGACGTCATGGGCGTTTCTTAACGCTTTGATTCTAAAACTTCTGAAATGACTTATATACAATATATTTAACCTTAAATAATTGTTTCAACTCTTAGACTCTCACGTTAGGTTCTATCTTAGGCTTTAGACTTTTGAAGTATTACATTATCCCCCCCCCCCTTAGAACATTCGTACCCGAATGACACTAAAATCTCTTGAAAGGAAGGAATAACTACACCAATTTAGGCCTACGGCCACACCAAATCAGAGCAACGCTTGAAAAGTGTTGCCTAAAATATTTTTGGGAACACTTTTTAAATGCATCCTAATTTTTTAACTTTTGGCAACGATAATATTGGCAACACATGTGAAGTGTACCCTTTAATGCTATAGGCTACACTTTATAAGCGTTGTCATAGTATGAAACAAATGGCAACAATTATGTATATATATGACCACACTTTTAAAGGGTCCTATTTTTATAATTGTAAAAACAACACGTTAGAAGTGTCGCCTAAAATTTTTCACTAAAATATTAGATTCCCTCCTACATTTTCAACTCTCCCTCCCTTTCTTTGGCCAAAAAAATATAATTAATAAAACATTATAAAATACTTTTCTATATGAGAATTAGAAAACAAATTGGGGATTAGAACACAACGCTGAAGAGTAGAAGAGTAGAACACAAGCTGGTTCTTTTTGCTATTGAAAAAATACACAATTTCTCTTCTCCAAACTTCAAATCGAAGAGTAGAAGCTGAAGATCGAAGAGAGGATTGTGAAGATTGAAGAGGTTATCTGAAAATCGAAGAGATGAGCTTATTCTCTTCCCCAAAATCAGAATAGCTGAGTTAAGCTGAGCTGATAATGACGAACTAGGGATCGATCGAGGAACTGAATATCGAAGAACTGAAGAACTGAAGCTGAATAACCAATTTCGTCAAGCGTAAGTACCAATTTCGTACAGCTAAAAATCCTTTTTACTCTCTACTAATCATCTAGTACTAAAAAGAGTTACTTCATTGAATTTTTGTTTTGTGTTTAGAAGTAGTTGATTAGTTTGGGGTTGTTATTGCTGAAATTTCAAAGAGTGGAAGAAATTGAAAAAAATCTGAACGTCCAAGTTAGCCCTAGGAATATTGAGCAGAACATATTTTTTTCCTTTAGAGATACAAGTAAATGAATACAATATTGTAAACATGGGTAAAACTTAAGAAGATTGAAGAGAACTTCCGAACATACCTTTCTTTGCTAATGTGTTAGAGTCTATGTTTATTTTTAAAAATTTATTTAGATATTTGTAGTCTGGTTAACCGATTATTAATTTTGTTGATCTGATTCTTGTAAATCAATTTCTGTTTTAGCAAAGAAATATGTTTTGAAGTGTTTGATTGTAGCTCTTATTGTAGCTGCTCCAAGTTAAGTGTCTTACCTAGTCATGTTTCTACATACATGTTTCTCCATGTTTCATATATAGACAAATAGGACTATGTTGCTAAAATGCATTTTGATTAGAAAATATATTTACTTTCGTGATTCTATGTCCATATATTGTTTAATATTTGAAACTATTCTTTATCAATATAAAACGTACATACCGGTTGTTTTTCCTAATCCCTACACTGTTGTAGAGTATTCTTCTGGAATCTGTCAACATATGTGACATGTTTAAGAGATAAAAACTTCCTTCTTTGAACATTCTAATTGGAAAATAAACATTTTCTGACAAGAATCTTCTTGATGGGTTTCCTTGTTGAATTTCTCGTGGTGTTTTTGAGATTAGTGGATATGTTTTTTTATAGACAAGTTGCTATTAACACTCTCTAAGTCAAAAAAAAATCACATTATCAAACTTGGGTCTTATGAATTTCTGTTCTTTGATTGTTTCTTTTTTCTTGCCTTACTTGTTGTATGTATATATTAGATCTTCCAATGAATTATTATTTCAAAAACCTGAGCGGAATAAGTCGAAGGTAATGGATCTAGATACTAGTGCTCCAAACTTTCCCGTATTTTTTTCAAATAGTTATCCTTTTAATTCCATTTACACTCAAAGTGGTGACCTACTGTAATTTATGGATGAATATAATATGGAACATAATGTTCAATCAGGCACTAAACAATGTGCTACTTATTGATCCACGAGATCAAAGAGCAATAGAAGATGCTCTTCTAAAGCTTGTTGCTGACAAGAACCTATGGTTGGAGTGCCTTAAGAATTAGCATGGTGGAGATTTATGCATGTAACAGGTAAGGAAAGTTGACGACCTTCGTCAAAGGCCTCGCATGAGAGGCTTCCGTTGCAATATTGTCTACACACATGCTGCATCAAGGTTGAAAGTGACACCATTGTTTGCATCGAGAACCTAAGAGCTTTACGTAAATCCTTTTAATCCTTTACTAATATATGGTTTAATGATTCAATGACTTGTTTATTTGAAATTTCACATAATGGAACCAATCAAACAAGAAGATAATCAAATTGAAGCAAAAAATGAAGATGACAAAAGATTTAATATTTTAGCTTTTTTAAAGAATCTCTCAAGTGTTTTTCTTCCGTTTGAGTTTTTTTGGTTATTGGGAAAGAAAAGTATTTTTTTGAGAGAAAGCTTATATGAACTCTCATTTCAGATTTTCTGAGATGTAGTTTTGTAGTCTTGTGTCCTATGGACAACCATTTCAATTAACTTTGAAATATTTTACTATCAAATACTGTTGTATTTTCAGTTTGTAGTTACTTTACTGGAAGCATATATTCAGGCTTCTCGTTCATAGTTCATGATTCTAATGTTGTGTTATTGTTCATAATTCTAATGTTGTTGTATGTTGAAGATCTAAAAAGGATAAAGTTTCCTGGTAACTCTAATATTGAGGGTGTGATCTGTGTTGTTGTCATCATTTGTTAACTCTTTCGGGAAGCTCAAATGCATTAGTTATAAAGATGGGACTTATATCTAGTGAGTTATTATAGCAGACCGTACTATAAGGAGCTTATAGATTGTGTGTTATGACTTTATCACATTGTCTTCTTTGTGATGATCAGTATTTATTTGAGCTATTCTAACAGAACCAACTCTACTATTTTAGTTATATACTTTGGTTGTCATTTACTCATCTCAACAGAACTACTTTTCACGTTCTGTTGGTGAAAACACTTCACATGTTATTGCTTTAATATAGTATCTTTACTTTTTTTTAAGTGTATTGTGCAAAATTTACTCCAATATTTCCGCATTATGAGTCTATAATTTAAGAATTAACTCATCATAAAGAGGCCTAAAAAACTCTGTTCATTCCCTTTCCGCCGTTCTCAATTTTGGGATCTCTCTCTTCGATGAGTTTCATCATTCATTATACTTACTGAAATCAATCCTTTTCTGCTTCATTTTTGACTTGTTGCTGCTGGTTTACAGAGATAGAGAAAGCTATAAGCCTCGAAGAGATTAAAAAATTAGATTGTTGATCTGGAGAAAATCCCCATTGAAGAAGTGTTTGAACAACTGAAATGTTCGCGAGAGGGTCTGACTTCAGATGAAGGAGCCAACAGACTTCAAATCTTTGGACTGAACAAGTTGGAAGAGAATAAAGAAAGAAAAATACTGAAGTTCCTTGGGTTTATGTGGAGTCTTCTGTCATGGGTTATGGAGATGGCGGCTATCATGGCCATTGCACCGGCTAATGGAGATGGAAAGCCCCCAGATTGGCAAGATTTTGTTGGTATTGTTTGCTTGCTGGTGATCAATTCAACTATCATATTTATTGAAGAAAATAATGCTGGATATACCGCAGCAGCTCTTATGGCTGGGCTTGCTCCAAAAACCAAGGTTCTTAGATATGGGCGTTGGAGTGAACAGAAGCTGCTATTCCGGTCCCTGGTGATATTATAAGTGTCAAGTTGGGAGACATTGTTCCTGCTAATGCTCGTCTTCTTGAAGGTGATCCTGTAAAGATTGATCAATCTGCCCTTACAGGAGAATATCTTCCCGTCACAAAGAATCATGGAGATGATGTTTTCTCTGGATAAACCTGCAAACAAGGTGAACTTTAAGCTGTAGTCATTCCCACTAGAGTTCACACTTTCTTTGGCAAAGAAGCACACCTTGTTGACAGTACAAACAATATTGGTCATTTCTAGAAAGTGGTAACAGCCATAGGAAACTTCTGCATCTACTCCATTGCTATTGGTAAGCTGTTGAGATTATTGTCATGTATCTAATCCAGCACAGGAAGTACAGAGATGGAATTGACAATATCTTGGTGCTCCTTATTGGTGGTATTCCCATTTCTATGCCTACTGTGTTGTCATTCACTATGGCTATTGGATCACATAGGCTCTCCCAGCAGGGTGTCATCACCAAGAGAATGTCTGCTATTGAAGAAATGGCTGGAATGGATGTGTTGTTAATGACAAGACAAGTACGTTGACTCTTAATAAGTTGAGTGTCGACAGAAGCTTGGTCGAGGTGGTTGTTAAGGGAGTAGATAAAGAATATGTGCTCCTCCTTCTTAGTTTTTACATTGTCCTTGTTTGTACTATCACTGCATGCTGCTTATCAAGTATTTTCTGCTCGTATAATTCCTCCACAACGACTCTTTAGGATATGGTTGTTGCTGCTTTATTACTAGTTTTTCTCTTGCAGGTTGAAGGGACTTGTGTCAATTTTTAAGGTTCAACGACGACTATACATAGCCATATGGAAGAAGAATCCAATAAAGAAATCTCTTTTGCATTTTTTACATGGATCCAAGTAAATTTGTAGGTAATAAAAATTCCTCCAGTTCCCTTTACAAATAGGTATCTCATTTAGTTATATAATAGTGCAATTTTTGGTTCACTGTTTAACTTTCATAGCTTTGCATGTATGGAAATATAAAGAGCAGTACTTCTTTTTACTTTGAAAGCAAAAATATGCTACAATATGTAAGTCTATGTTATAGTTATTAGGATTCTAGCTATTGAAGTGGTCAAAGGGAAAAAAAAGATAGTGTTGAAATGTTGTTGTTACACTACCCCTAAAATACTAAATTTTTATATTATTGCTTGTGGAACTCCATGCACATTCTAAAGTAGCTCTACCTTTAGTTGTCTCCATTGATTCAAGCTAATAGTCATTTAAAAGGGGTTGTGATTTCATAGTTCTATATATCTGATCTACGTAATATATTATTGATATTCTTCAAGTTCAATCAGATATCTTCAGGTTTGACTTTCTTACTCTTTCATTCTTTAGCCATGTTAGTTTTTTCATGTGTATCTGTCAACTTTTTTGTTCTGTTAACATACTGTACTAACTCTTGATTATTTATGAGTGAATGACTATCATATATTTGCATGTTATGTGACCTTGACGTTAAATATTAGATCTATGAGATTTTAAAGTGATAATATTATACTATTTTTCCATTCACAGGCGTATCAATTGATCAGTGTTTATGGAAATAAAGGGAGCACATATCAACATGCGTAAGTTTAAATTATACTTTTCACTCATCCCTAAAGAAAAAGTAAACAAAAAAAATGAAAATATAGAGGTTGGTGTATTTTCTTTTGAAGCTCGTGTAAGTATTTGCTAACTGGTCGTCGTTTCACCATAAATTTAGGTTCCTATTTTTCTTGGTTCAATCTAGATTCAGCAATTAAGTTAAGCAGGAGGATTGCCATGGTTGACTGTTCTGTCAAAATACCATGTAAACCTTAGAAGCTTTCTTCTTCATTCAGTAGTTTTTAAATTTCTTACACGAAAAGAGAAGTCCTTTTTATATTGACAAACATTTCAAAAATTTTTTTTTTTGTAATAATAATTGGATGAATGCCTTTCAAAATCATGTTGTGACTTGTAACTATAATTGTAAAGAAAGAAACAATAGTGGAATCTTTGTACAGTATCATATGTTAAGGAAAACTACATTTTCTTCGAATTTTAGCTATAGCCACTGAAACCTGACTAAGACTACTATGAGATTGTGTGTTGTAGATTTTAAAAGATGCAGATATTGCAAGCAAAGTTGAAAGAAAATTAAAGTTGGTCATCAGACTAATGTACTCAAATCCATCTATTAATGGTGAGTATATTATTGCTACTATACAATAAAGCCAGCTGGTCATCGAAGGTTTTTCAAAGTTGAAAAAGGCACTTGATCACTGATTTATCTTTGAATTCATAGTTGGATATAATCTTTATTTTGAAGTGTTATACACTTATCCACCTTGCTGATGGAATCATATTGGAGATAACATCATCTGCATTGGGTGTTCTCCTGATTATATTAGAGTCATGAACTACTGCACTTGTAAAAGTAAGAAGGGCTGCAAATTATATTCCTTTTTTTTATCCGAAAGTTCTATTGCATGCTAGTTACATGTCTGTCTTATAGAGTAGTTCCTTTTGTTAAGTTACAAAATCCTTTCAAAAACCTATCTACCAGATGGTATTTGCCACGCTTGGTGTGAATTTAAGTATATTAAATACATGATTTATGTCACTAACTTATAATTTTATTTTGAATGTGCAGAAAAATGCCGGTAATTATATTTGAATTGTGGCCATACGTAAACTTCATTTATTGTAGTGAACCATGAAGAGTTTTTGTACTATTGCCATATATGTTTGAATGCATTTGATTTTGCGGAAATTATTGATAATAGAAGCAATAACTTTCTAAGTATTGTTGTACAAGATATGTTTCTCGAAGTTTATCTGTAATATATAGCTTTGATTTAATTATTAGTTAATTGTGTTCTTTAGGTCACTTGTATATTTAATTATGTGATTATTGAATATATGGAAATACAAATTATTATTCTTTAAAATAAAAAATTATGGCTACAAAATTCTACACATCATTGCCACACTTCAAAAGTGTTGTTGTAGGACATCCATGAAAATTTACACTTTATAAGTGTTGTTCTAGATGAGATATAAAAGGCAATACTTTTTGTGTGTGACCAATAACCAAGCAAAGGCAACACTTTTAAGTGTAGTATAGTCAAAAAAAGTTGTTGCTAATAAAACACTACAAAGCGTGCCCTTATACCTCTTTGGCCACGCTTTATTAGTGTAACTATGATTGCTACAATTTAAAAGTGTTGCCTAATGTCAAAGGTTACGCTTCTTTAAGCCACCCCCACACTTTTTGCTATTTTAGGCTACAATTTACTGGTGTTGCCGTAGGCCTAAAATGGTGTAGTGAATAGACTCAAGACTAGAAGCCTAACCAACAACAACAAATCAAAACATGAGTTACAATTTAAGTCAACATAATCACATGACCTTTTACACAATGCAACTCAAACCATCCTTTTCAACTCATAAGAGTTCAACATTCATTACATGCGTATTCACTTATACCAAATCATTCTTCAACACATATCATCATGCTCAATATAGCTCATGAAGGCACAACATACCAAAATACACCACATAAGTTCAAATCAAGTAAAAGAGCATTTTTTGAAAACTTTCACTTCTATAGGCATAGTTCACTGTAATAAAGCATCTATTTCAATATTTTACCAAAAATCAAGGCAACTTCAAATGAACTCATTATTTTCACTATAAATAGGAACAACTAACCTTAGTTACCAAATAGACGAGGATAAAGGGACTTCATGTCGGCCTCGACCTCCCATGTTTCATCCTCGACTAGGTTGTTCTTCCATAACACCTTTACAAAGCCACCTCTTTGTTCCTTAACTTCTTTACTTGTCTATGAAAGATTTAAACTGGAACCTCCTCATAGGATAGGTTCTCTTGTACACCTAGACCCTCAATAGGAAGAAAGGACTCGGGATCACCGATACACTTCTTCAGCATGGAGACATGGAACACCGGATGAACCAAAGTCAATTCACTAGGTAACCTCAACTCATATGCAACCTTGCCAACTCTTTACAAAATTTCATAAGGACCCACATAATGAGAACTCAACTTTCCCTTCTTGCCAAATCTCACCACCCCTTTCATAGGTGAAATTTTTAAATACACTTCATCACCTTCTTCAAACTCAGGTCTCTTCTCCTATGGTCGGCATAAGACTTTTGCCGGCTATAGGCTGTTTTCAAGCGATTCCTTAATATATGGACTTTCTCCTAAGTCTTATAAATTAATTCGGGACCAAAAAGTGAAGACTCTCCCACTTCAAACGACCCAATTGGAGATCTACATCTCGTAACATTCAAGGCTTCAAAAGGAGCCTTAGATATAGAGGAATGGTAACAATTATTATATGAAAACTCAACCAAAGGCAAGTGTTTATTTCAATTTCCCTTGAAGTCAATTATACAAGCTCTGAGCATATCCTCAAGGGTTTGAATAGTACGCTCCGCTTGACCATCCGTTTGGGAATGAAAAGCGGTGCTTAGCTTCACCTTGGTACCCAACCCTTTTTCGAATAACCTCCAAAACATAGATGTGAATTGTGCACCCCTATCCGATATGATGGATACCAGAATACAATGGTGACACATAATCTCATCTATGAAGATCCTTGCATAATCCTCCAACGAGTAAGTGGACTTGACGGAAATAAAATGAGCGGTTTGGTCAACCTATTCAAAACCACCCATATAGAGTCATGTTGCTTTTGTGTCCGAGGCAAACCAACCATGAAATTCATGTTAACGTCTTCCCACTTCTAAGTGGGAACTTGGATTTCTTGAAGTAAAGCAATTGAGTTTTGGTGCTCGGCTTTCACTTGTTGGCAATTTGGACATTTTGCAACAAATTCCGCTATGTCTCCTTTTAAGACATCCCACCAAAACACTTCTTTAAGGTCATGATACATCTTTGTAAAACTCAGATTAATCGAATTATGAGAACCATGAGCTTCCTTAAGAATCCCGTTTCTTAATTCATCGACATTGGGCACACACAACCTTCCTTGATACCTCAAGACACCATCCCCCTCTAAGGAGAATGACTCATTAAGCTTTCCAATTACCAACTCCTTCAACTCCATCAATGGTTGATCAAGGTGTTGTTTAGACTTCACCTCAACCAACAAAGATGATTCGGAGTTATTGTGGACCATAAAACCACAATTTGAGGAATCTTCCGATCTAACACCCAAACGAGCCAACCTATGAACATCTTTCCCTAGGTCTTTCTTAGCTTCTTATACATGATACACACTACCCATGGTCATATGACTTAGAGCATCCGCAAACACATTGGCTTGCCCGGGTGGTAGAGAACACTCATGTCGTAATCTTTCAATAATTCCAACCACCTTCTTTGTCAGAGATTTAACTCCTTTTGAGTAAAGACATATTGAAGACTCTTATGGTTGGTATATACATCAACATGGACACCATACAAATAATGATCCATATTTTCAAGGTAATACCACGGCCGCTAACTCAAGATCATGAGTTGGATAATTCTTCTCATGCGCCATAAGTCGTCTAGAGGCATAGGCTACTACTTTCCCGTGTTGCATAAGGAAACACCCTAAGCCCACTTGGTGTGCATCACAATAAACAACGAATCCATTGGTACCCTCTGGTAAAGTCAACACCGGAGCGGAGGTAAGACTCTCTTTCAATATTTGGAAGCTTCTTTCAGATGCCTCTGACCACTCAAATTTCATACTTTTTTGGGTCAAGGTAGTCAAGGGAGAATGAATGGAGGCAAAACCATCCACAAACCTCCTATAATAACCCGCTAGACCCAAGAAATTCCTAACGTCGGTTGGAGTCAATGGTCTAGGACAATTTTTCACCGCCTCCATTTTCCTTGGATCAACCTCAACTCCCTTACTAGAGATGATATGACAAAGAAATGCCACCCACCTTAACCAAAACTCACATTTGCAATACTTGGCAAATAGTTGGTTTTCCCTAAGTACTTGCAAAACCACCATCAAGTGGTCCATGTGTTCACCTTCATTTTTCGAATATACCAAGATGTCGTCAATGAAGACAATGACAAATGAATCTAAGTATCTTTGAAACACCCTATTCATTAGATCCATAAATTCCACCGGGGCATTAGTTATACCAAAGGACATTACTAAGAACTCATAGTGAGCATATCTAGTTCGGAATGTAAATTTTTGTATATCCTCACCTCTCACCCTAAGTTGGTGATACCCCGATCTCAAGTCAATTTTAGAAGAGTAGCCTGTCCCTTGGAGTTTATCAAACAAGTCATCAATCTGAGGGAGAGGATACTTATTCTTAATAGTGACTTTATTGAGTTGGCGATATTCAATGCACATTCTAAGGGACCCATCCTTCTTTTTCACAAACAATACCGAAGAACCACATGGAGATATACTAGGTCTAATGAAGTCTTTGTCTAGTAAGTCCTTGAGTTGAGCCTTCAACTCTTTCAATTCGGCCGGAGCCATCCGATAAGGAGGAATTGAAATGGGTTTGGTATCTGGTATCAAGTCAATACCAAACAATCTATTTCCCGTTCGGGAGGGTTTCCGGGAAGATTATTAGGAAAGACCTCAAGAAATTCCCTTACTACGGGGACCGACTCAATGAAAGGATTTTTGGAGTCTAAATCTTTGACTCTTACAATATGTAAAAACCCTAAAAATGAATAGGATCAAGACTTATGTTTCAAGAATGCTTGTGATTAGACCAAGGTCCACACGTAGTGATACGCGTAGAACCAGACCTCAGAACCCTTACTACGACCAAGCCAAGTAACTTGGGGAGTTAATTGAGCTTGGAAAGGTTGGAACCAACCATGTGAGGCTCGCGAAAATGAAGATTTAATTGAAAGAGTTTTTACCGGACTAAAAAAGAAGAAATCTTAAGTTTTAAGAGTCCAAGGGTAAAATGGTCTTTTCCAAGCCAAGGGTAATATTGTAATTACCCTGAGGAATTAATTAATTAATTAATTAATTAATTTAATTAAGGTATTTTGGGTGGGGCAACCCGAATTGACCCATTTCTCGCAAATGGGGTCACTCGGGTTCGAACCCCACTAGAAGCAAGATTTAACTTGCTTTTATTTTAATTTGTTAACTTAATTTTTAATAATTATTTCATATTAGCTGATTTAGGAAAAAGAAATCAGATTTTAATTAATTTTAATTAATTATTAATTTGACGAAGTCCTACCCACAAAGTCCTATTTCTACTAGACCACTATCTCCTATCTCCCATTCTCTTCGCACGTTAATATCTCTCTCTTTCACTCTCTTTTCTTGGCTGCAAACGTGATAAAACAATCAGAAAAAGAAAAACCAAGTAAAGGCAAAATTTCATCAAGAACTTGAAAGATAGAAACACAAAAGAGAAAGCAATCCGGTAGCGTTAAGCAAAACGTACTACACTAGTCGGGTAAGGTGTGACTTTGGGTGTGTGGACTGATTTGTGGAGGAGTTCTTGGGCAGCATTCTGAACATTTAACAAGAAAACAAAGGTATGGGTTTTCTTACTCTTGGTCCCTTTCCCAAGAGACCCTTAAGACTCAGATAATTCTATTTCGAAACTAAGATTGTTCCCCATTTCATGCTCCCTGTCATTAGCTCCCAACGAATGTAGGTTGGTATGAATGCTTGTAGACTTAGGATTATGTGACGTTTGTGTTAAATGTTAATGTGTTGGATGTACGTTAATTTATGAAAAGACAAACCATGTGTGTGTTCGAATTAAGAGCAATGTATGGCGTGTTGGAGTCTCGGCCTAGAGGCTTGGAGTAGTTAATGTTTTGTTTGTTGTTTTATGTACACCAATTGAAGTAAATTGTGATGTTCATGTGACATGAAGTGTGGCTGAATTGAGGAGTAAACATCTTGGTTAAGAATTCGTGAAAAAAATGTATTAAAGAATGCACCAAATGAACTATGTGTTGCTCTATAAATTCACGAACAAATGGAGATAAAAATGAGTAATGAAGTTGCCTTAAATTTCCAGCATTATGTTGATATATCTCTGCCAAATTAAGTTGATTAGAAGGTTAAGAAAAATAAAGAAAATTAGGTGAGGTCATTTAGGGTCAAACCCGAGACCTCACCCCTTTAAAATGCCCAAAAATTAAAGAAGGAAAATTTGTATGGTGAGGGGGATTCGAACCGTATCTTGGCTGGGAAATAAGTGTGAAAATAAAAGAAAATAAGAAATGAGAGGGGTGGGATTCGAACCCACACCCTCTCGGTTAGAAACCAAGGAAAAGGAAAAATAAAGAAAAATTATGAGAGGCGTGGGAATCGAACCCACGACCTCTATGCGGATGAGGGAGATAAAAATAAGATAAAAATGAAATGAGGCTGTGGGGATTCGACCCCACAACCTCACAGTCAACTCAATCAGTCAACTCTTAAAAAGGGAGAATAAAATAAAGAGGTTGTGGGGGTTCGAACCCACAACCTCTCGGCCTTAAGCGAATGGAAGGGAAAGGAAAATAAAGGAGAATTTTAGTGTGGCTGAGGGGACTCGACCTCGGGTCCCAAAGTCTCCCATAGGCCGAAACAAATAAAAGAAAAACGAAAATGGGGTTGTGGGGGCTTGAACCCACAACCCATCGGCCAATGTAAGAGAAATTTAAAATATAAAAGTAAGCCTTCAAAGTAAATATTGTGATTTGACTTAGAATTAAAATGTTATGAATATTAGAATAAAATCGATTAAAAATGTAAATGATATTCAAGACTTGGGATTCCTTGTCCAAATTTCTGTATTGATACATAAATCATACGTGAACAAAACGTACAAGAATAAATGCCACCTACTTAGATCTAATTCAAGATCTTGGCATAAATACAAGATACATAAGTCTTGTACTACATAATCTTAGGAATGTAAGAATTACTTAACGAACTACGAATGAAGCCTCATGGCTTGTGTGTATAGACTCATAAGTCTAACATACGTTCAAAAATAAGTGAACCTAGGATGTATGAAATGAAATGATGAACCCTAGAAGGGTTAAGTATGAGTGTAAATACACTAAATGGCCAAGTGCATTGGCATATGATAAGATGAACAATGAAATGATGAAATGAACATTCACATAATAAGAGGTGAGTAACTATGAAAAAGTAAAGGTGCTAATGATAATGAATGTGGTGACAACATGATATGAGGCTAATGTAAATGATGAGAGTAATCTCAAATGAGCCTAAGTAAATGTTACCAACACGTACTCACCTATGAGGGTGTAAGATAATGAAGAGATAAGTCTCTATGAACACTCTAATGAGAGTATTGAACTTAACACACTCAATACGAATGATAAGATGAGAAATCATCTAATGAGCTATGATGTCCTCATACTAGAAGCCAGCTTCCATGACGTATGAGATGAATGTAATGGAACTTTATACTGACCACCGATAGACTAGCTATGAGCGGTGATGCCTTCTTTCGGGAAGGGCAGAGGTTCACGTAACTCTCATGAGATGAGACTGTCCGGCTTGCCGGGTATGGGTCTCCTTATATCTCCTAGTCTTCGAACCTATACTGCCAATATAGGGATCTGGCGGGGTTAAATTCCCATGTACGCTAGCATGTTATTGGATCACTTTGGCCGGTGATTCCACCTCTTTTCGGTGTGGGGGAGACACTGGATTTCATGATGCTCACATGATCTATGTTGGTTAAAGTTAAAGTTCCCAATGAATGAATGAGACCAGCCTCAAATGATGCACATAATGAAATGAATGATACCAAAGGTGTTAGGATGGGATAATCAAAAGGTGAGTTAGATTCAAGTAATGACATTAGGTCATTCTTGGTCATTGCACAACGAACCTAATGAAAGTCTTAAACTACATCCTAGGTATAACTGGTGTTTACACAAGTCTATGAATGAAATGAAATGGAGTACGTATGAATGAACGAAGCAGACTCTGTGTTTGCTAATGAAGACTCCCTAGTTGAGGTCCCATATGATGAGCCCTCATTTCTGGGATGTCTTAATGTCAAGTCCATGATTTCCAAGGTCTCATGGCATATGAATGAATGATATGAAAGAAGTTAGGTGCTACATGTAAAATGTACTGTATGCTATATGATATGTGAAATGTGTAAATGTTATGTGGTGTGTGCAAATGTGAAAAGTATGATGATGTATGTTATTCTCATGGTATCACTTTCCTAATCCAAATTTGGAAAGCTCACTTACTTTCCTAATCCAAATTTGGAAACTTTCCTAATCTCAATTTGGCAAGTCCACTGACTTGACTTCCAAAAATCATGTTGTTAGGAAAGAGCTATTCTTTCTCATGCATGTCCTTGGTGTGTGCTTGCATATACCCATACTTAGTACAAGTGTGTACTAACCCTATACAAACTCTACTATTTTACGTGCAGGCACAGGTGAACGGTAGAGCTACAGGATCAGCGTTGCAGTTATCCGGACGTCCAGCATTCATCCGGTTTTGGTAGGTCCTCATGCTTTCGAGGATGCTACTGTTTATGTTCTAGCTTAGTTTAGGAGTTGAGCTAGTGGATCATGTTCCACAAGCGTTTCTTTCTTATATTATTCAGACTATGTATGGGTGCCATTTTGGCAATTATACGATTATGTTATTGAACTATTTCTTTCATTTGATTATCTCTTAATGTTTAGATGGTTGATGTTGAACAAATTACGAATGTATTAGAAATGTTTAGTAAGTAATGTTTAGAAACAAAAAGTTTTTAATTTTCCGCTAAAATTAACCTATGTAAAGTAAGGATGACGTAAGTAGGCTTGTCTGCGACCTCTGAGAGGTCAACGACGCCGGTCTCATCTGGGGTCTAGATTCCAGTCGTGACAAAGTTGGTATCAGAGCACTAGGTTAAATTACGAAAATAATAAGTTCACATCAACCACGTTAAGTAGTTTCTAAGTCATGGTAGTGAAGTGCACCACTATCCTGGATTAGAGACTGCATGGTGCGTAGGAAAATTTCCCTTCTTCTGATCTAATCGTGCTTTTCTGAATGTCTGAATTCTTGGTGTTATGAGCGTGTCTAACATCAATCCTTTTTGTTTTTCCAGAGAATGAACACTAGGAGAGGATTTGGTCAGAGGAGAGGAGGAGCAGCTGCTAGGGGTAATCAGGATCTACCCCAGGCTCCAGCTGAAGGAGTGGCCATACCAGTTAACCCAACTGGGTTGACTGATGCTGAGGTGCGGGGATGTTTGGCCCAAATGGCACAGGCCATTACCATGCAGGCCCAGGCTATGACTGCCCAGGTCAACAGACAGGATGTTCAGAGGGAGAACCCACCGGTCCGTAGCATGGCTGACAGACTGAGGGATTTCACGAGGATGAATCCTCCATTTTCACAGGGGTTAAGACATTGGAGGATCCTCAAGAGTTTGTAGATGAGGTGCATAAGATCCTGGTGGCTATGGGGGCCACTGACATTGAGAAGGCTGAGCTGGCTTCCTATCAGCTCAAGGATGTTACACAGACTTGGTGCAAGATGTGGCAAGATAGCCGTGTCTTAGTTGGAGTACCAGTCACATGGGAGCTGTTCAAGACAGCATTTCTGGAGAGATTCTTTCCCAGGGAGATGAGGGAGGCCAAGGTTGACGAATTCATCAACCTCAAACAAGGCTCCATGACAGTCAGGGAGTATTCCCTGAAGTTTGTTAAGCTGTCAAGGTATGTTGTTTTTCCCTAAGTATTTAATAGCAAGAATAAGAATAATACTGAACCTTGTTGAAATCTCCCAGGTATGCTACTTCCCTGGTTTCTAACAGCAGGGATGAGATGAGCAGGTTCCTCACAGGAATCAATGGAGACCTGGAGGAGGAGTGTCGATCTGCTATGCTCCATGACAATATGGATCTTTCCAGGTTGATGGTGCATGTCCAGCAGGTAGAGGACAGCCGCAGAAAAAGAGGTGTTCGTGATGCTAGGAGGCCCAGGCCTCAAGATCAGGCAGGACCCAGTCATGGAGGCCACAGGAATAACTTTGGCGTCCGTGAGCAGCCAAGGTTCAAAAAGGGGCAACAGAGTTCTGGGAATTTTAATCCTCAGAGGAGTGCTACACCTAAAGGAGGCAGACCTGAGCCCAATAAGGGAAATGGAGGTGAGATGCAGCGTACTAAGAAGAATTGTGCTAAGTGTGGCCGAGCTCACAGTGGAGAGTGCAGACAGGGCACTAATGCCTGCTTCGGTTGTGGTAAGAGTGGACACATGGTCAGAGACTGTCCACAGAACAGAGGTCAGGCTGGAGGTAATACTCAGCCTAGGCCTAATCCACAGGGTGCAGCAGCAGCCGAGCCTCCTAAGAGGAACAGGTTCTATGCCCTGAAGGGCAGAGAGGAGCAGGAGAAGTCCGCTGATGTGGTCACAGGTATGCTGCAAGTGTTCTCAACTTCTGTTTATGCTTTACTTGATCCAGGGTCTACACTTTCCTTTGTAACTCCTCTGCTTGCTCTTACTTTTGAGTATTGCCTGAAGTTCTACATGATCCTATAGTGGTTAGTACACCTTTAGGAGAGAATGTAAGAACTGATAGAGTATACAAGATTGCCCAATAGTTGTGAGTGGTAAAACTATGTGTGCAAACCTGGTTGAGTTACCCATGCATGATTTTGATGTTATTCTTGGCATGGATTGGCTTCACAGTTGTTATGCTTGCTTGGACTGTCGTAGTAGAGTGGTGAGATTTGCTTTCCTAATGAAGAAGAGTTAGTCTGGGAGGGGTACAATTCGAGTCGTCCTAACCCCTTGATTTCTAACCTTAAGGCCAATAAAATGATGTCCAAGGGGTTATTGTGTCATCTTGTGAGTGTTAATGATTTAGATCATGACATTCCTTCCATAGACTCAGTACCTGTAGTGAATGAGTTCTTAGATGTGTTTCCTGATGATTTACCTGGAGTCCCTCCCCTTCGAGAGATTGACTTTGGTATCGATTTAGAACCCGATACTAAACCAATCTCAATTCCTCCTTACAGAATGGCTCCAGCTGAACTCAAAGAGTTGAAGCTGCAGTTAAAAGATCTCACTGACAAGGGTTTCATTCAACCGAGCATATCCCCTTGGGGCGCTCCAGTGTTGTTTGTAAAGAAGAAGGATGGAACCCTTAGAATGTGTATCGATTATCGGCAGCTCAACAAAGTCACTATAAAGAATAAGTATCCACTCCCCAGAATAGATGATCTGTTTGATCAACTCCAAGGGTCTAGTTTCTTCTCTAAGATTGATCTTCGTTCAGGGTATCATCAGCTTAGGGTTAGGGATGGAGATATCCCAAAGACAGCCTTTCGTACCCGCTATGGTCACTATGAGTTTTTAGTCATGTCATTTGGTCTCACGAATGCACCTGCTGCATTTATGGACCTCATGAACAGGGTCTTCCGTGAATACCTTGACTCTTTCGTCATAGTATTCATTGATGACATTCTCATCTACTCTAAGACCAAGGAAGAGCATGAACACATTTGAGACTAACCTTGCAGGTACTTAGACAACATCAGTTGTATGCCAAATTCAGCAAATGTGAATTCTGGCTGAGATCAGTGACCTTCCTGGGTCATGTTGTGTCCGATCAGGGCGTGGAGGTGGATCCCAGGAAGACTGAGGCTGTGAAGAACTGGCCAAAACCTCTTACTCCTACTGACATCCGTAGCTTTTTGGGATTGGCTGGTTACTATCGCAGGTTTGTGGAGGGCTTTTCTTCCATTGCTGCCCCATTGACAGCTTTGACTAAGAAGAAAGCCAAGTTCGAATGGACGGAGACTTGTGAGAAGAGTTTCCAGGAGCTCAAGGACAGACTCACTTCAGCCCCGGTGCTTACTTTGCCTAAGTGTGTGAGAACTTACACTGTTTATTGTGATGCATCTAGGTTGGTTTGGGTTGTGTTCTTATGCAGGTTGGTAAGGTGATAGCCTATGCATCTAGACAACTCAAGGTTCATGAGAAGAATTATCCCACTCATGACCTGGAGTTGGCAGCTGTGGTATTTGCACTGAAGCTGTGGAGGCATTATCTGTATGGAGTGCATGTAGATGTGTTCACAGACCATAAAAGTCTCCAGTACGTGTTCACACAGAGGGAGTTGAATCTACGTCAGAGGAGATGGTTGGAGCTGTTGAAGGATTATGACATGAATGTGCACTATCATCCAGGTAAGGCTAATGTTGTAGCTGATGCTTTGAGCAGGATGAGCATGGGAAGTACAACTCACGTTGAGGATGAGAAGAGGAGCTGGTAAAAGATGT
Source organism: Solanum lycopersicoides (assembly GCA_022817965.1). NCBI lineage: Eukaryota > Viridiplantae > Streptophyta > Magnoliopsida > Solanales > Solanaceae > Solanum > Solanum lycopersicoides. The sequence goes on along the minus strand of CM040625.1, from coordinate 47,431,794 downwards.
ACACAGACTGGCCAGACTGGGTGTGCGTTTGGTTGACTCCACTAGTGGGGATGTTTCAGTTCATCCTAGTTCTGAATCATCCTTGGTAGTTGAAGTCAAGCAGGGTCAGCATCTAGATCCCGTGTTGATGGAGTTGAAGGACTCAGTGCTGATGAAGATGAATGAGTCTTTCGCTTTGGGAGGTGATGGCATACTTAGATATCAGGACAGGCTGTGTGTGCCAGATGTGGTGATTTGCGGACCAGGATTGTTGCAGAGGCCCATGGTTCCAGATATTCTATACATCCAGGTTCCACCAAGATGTATCATGATCTCAAGCAGATTTATTGGTGGGATGGCATGAAGAAGGACATTGCAGAATATGTGGCCAAGTGTCCTAATTGTCAGCAGGTTAAGGCAGAGCATCTTAAGCCTGGTGGTCTGACGCAGATTATTGAGGTTCCGACTTGGAAATGGGAGGCCATTAATATGGACTTCGTGGTTGGGCTTCCGAGGACTAGGAGGCAGCATGACTCTATATGGGTTATTGTGGACAGATTGACTAAGTCTGCCCACTTTATCCCTGTGAAGTCTACTTACAGAGCCGAGGATTATGCGAGGCTCTACATTGATGAGATTGTGAGATGGCATGGGATTCCCTTGTCTATTATTTCAGACAGAGGAGCTCAGTTTACTTCTCATTTCTGGAGATCTTTCCAGAAGAGCTTGGGCACGCAGGTGAAGCTTAGCACTGCCTTTCACCCTCAGACAGATGGGCAGGCAGAGCGCACCATACAGACATTGGAGGATATGTTGAGGGCGTGTGTGATTGACTTCAGAGGTAACTGGGATGACCATCTGCCTTTGATAGAGTTCTCGTATAATAATAGCTATCACTCCAGCATTGGGATGGCACCGTTTGAGGCACTGTATGGTAGGAGGTGTAGATCTCCAGTTGGGTGGTTCGAGGTTGGAGAGTCATCCATTTTGGGGCCGGAGATCATTCATGAGGCCTTAGAGAAGGTCAGAATGATTAGGGACAGGTTGACTACTGCGTACAGTCGGCAGAAGTCATATGCAGATAACAGAAAGCGACCCTTAGAGTTTGATGTTGGTGACCAGGTTTACTTAAAAATATCGCCTATGAAAGGGGTGATGAGATTTGGTAGGAAAGGGAAGCTGAGTCCGAGATATGTTGGGCCATATGAGATCCTACAGCGTGTGGGTGAGGTGGCCTATGAGTTGGCATTGCCCGCAGAGTTAGCTTCTGTCCATCCAGTTTTTCATGTATCTATGTTGAAGAAGTGCCTAGGTGATCCAGCATCAATCTTACCTGTTGAAGGTTTGGGGTTGATGAAGACTTGTCTTATGAGGAGGTACCGGTTGAGATCTTAGACAGACAGGTCAAGCGGCTGAGGAACAAGGAGATTGCCACAGTGAAAGTATTGTGGAGAAATCATCTTGTTGAGGGTGCTACGTGGGAAGCTGAGGCCGACATGAGGGCCCGCTACCCTCACCTGTTCAGCTCTTGAGGTTAGACTTTATACTCTTAAACCTATGCTTCCTTACCTCCCCGTATTTTGTTGCTATTGATTGACTGTGTATAGTGCTTTTATTATGATTGACTGGCATTACAACATGAAGTAGTAGTGTCATTCGGGGACGAATGTTCCTAAGGGGGGATAATGTAACAACCCTAAAAATGAATAGGATCAAGACTTATGTTTCAAGAATGCTTGCGATTAGACCAAGGTCCACACGTATTGATACGCGTAGAACCAGACCTCAGAACCCTTACTACGACCAAGCCAACTAACTTGGGGAGTTAATTGAGCTTGGAAAGGTTGGAACCAACCATGTGAGGCTCGCGAAAACGAAGATTTAATTGAAAGAGTTTTTACCGGACTCAAAAGAAGAAATCTTAAGTTTTGAGGTCCAAGGGTAAAATGGTCTTTTCCAAGCCAAGGGTAATATTGTAATTACCCTGAGAATTAATTAATTAATTAATTAATTAATTTAATTAAGGTATTTCGGGTGGGGCAACCCGAATTGACCCATTTTCGCAAATGGGGTCACTCGGGTTCGACCCCACTAGAAGCAAGATTTAACTTGCTTTTATTTTAATTTGTTAACTTAATTTTTAATAATAATTAATATTAGCTGATTTAGGAAAAAAGAAATCAGATTTTTATTAATTTTAATTAATTATTAATTTGACTAAGTCCTACCCACAAAGTCCTATTTCTACTAGACACTATCTCCTATCTCCCATTCTCTTTCACGTTTATCTCTCTCTTTCACTCTCTTTTCTTGGCTGCAAACGTGATAAAACAATCAGAAAAAGAAAAACAAGTAAAGGCAAAGTTCATCAAGAACTTGAAGATAGAAACACAAAGAGAAAGCAATCCGGTACGTTAAGCAAAACGTACTACACTAGTCGGGTAAGGTGTGACTTTGGGTGTGTGGACTGATTTGTGGAGGAGTTCTTGGGCAGCATTCTGACATTTAACAAGAANTTAATGAAAACTACCTTAGCCCTAAGGCTAAAATAATAAATAATAAAGGAGTTACAATGCTCATGGAAGCAAATCATAACCATAATAACACCTTTGTCCCAAAGATGATTAAATGGGATGATGTATTAACAAAAGATGATTGACATTTTGACTCCATAACAGAGCCAGAAATTAAAGAAGAGAATCACATATTGACCAAGTAATTCTATTTCCAGATGGATCCATAGATTTAAAATTTCTAAGATCTCAATCTTTTAATCAAATCTCTACAAGTAAAAGAATGTCATTTTCTAGACCTTCTTTGTCCATAACTAAGGAGGAAGATGACATATCCTTAGAAGAGATAGATAAAAAATTAAAAGGGGTAGATTTCTCAGAAACCATTCCAAAAGTAGAATATGAACTAAGAAAATCTAATCCTACTCCTAGTAAAGAAATTAAGGATGCTTTATGCATGATTAGATTGTAACAACCCTAAAAATGAATAGGATCAAGACTTAGGGTGTCAAGAATGCTTGCGATTAAACCAAAGTTCACACGGACTGATACGCGTAAACCAGACTCAGAACCCTTACTACGACCAAGCCAACTAACTTGGGAGTTAGTTGAGCTTGGAAAGGTTGGAACCAACCAACTAGGGCTCTCGAAAATGAAGATTTAATCGAAGGAGTCTTTACCGGACTTAAAAAGAAGAAATTTTAATTTTGAGGTCTAAGGGTAAAATGGTCTTTTACCAGGCTAGGGGTGATATCGTAATTACCCTAAATATATAATTAATTAATTATTTAATAAAGTGGAGGGCAATTTGGAGAGAGAGAACCGAAATTAGTCTCTTGAAATGAAGTCTTGCTCCACCCGGGTTCGAACCTAGGTGGGAGCAAGGATTTAATATGATTTTTTTATTATTGGTGAATTAATTTAATAAATTTATAATTAATGGCTGATGTAAAAAGGAAAATCAGATTTTATTATTATTTATTATTTATTTACTTATTAATTAATGTTTTTTTTAAAATTGACTAAGTCTTGCCAACTATCCTAGTTTTAAGATGCACTATCTCACACTATCTCTCTCCCTCACGCCTAAATCTCTCTCTCTCTCATCCAAATTATTTTCTTGGCTGCAAAAACAGAAGATAAAAACATTAGAAAGAAATCAAAAGTTCTCTACACTCAAAGAACTTACAAAAAAAAAATATACAAACAAGCAAGCTAACTAAAGAAACGAAAACTTTGCATCATCTTCTCGACGGGTTTGTGTTGAAGGTTTAGGGAGGATTTGGGCAGCACTTAGAAGGTGTGGAAAGCTCAACAAGGTATGGGTTTTCTCTCTTGAAATCCTTTATCCAAGAGGAATTTCTTTCTACAAAAGTCGACATATGAAACTAGGGTTGTCCCCTTGAATGTTGAACTCCTTGTCCCTAGTCTCCTTCCGACTTCAATCTAAATTAGTTTAGAAATCATGTTGTTGGTATGGTTGCTGGTAGCTAAGTGTGAAATATGATGTTCCTTGTGATTTTATGTTTGGAAATAGCAAGCATGTTCAATGATGTCAACCGAAAATGATGTGGTGCAATGTGTAAAATGTGTGTTGTTGTTCTCCATTTTGAAGTCTTAAAATGGCTTGTTTGATGATTGGAATTAAGGTGCATAAGATGTGTAATTTGTGATGTTTAAATGAAGTGTAAGGTGACTGATCTTAAGTGAAAAAAAATCTAAGCTAAAACAACAATGAATCTACACTTGAAAACGCGTTAAACAAATTGTGAAAATACCACAAAACGAATGTGTGAATGTTGTTAAATCAAGGCTAGAAAATTTAATTAAATTTCCAGCACTTGGTGATGGAGTTTCGGCCAGAACACTTGAGGTGTGAGAAGTTTAAAAATAAATTTAAAACATGTGAGGTTAGTGGGGATTGAACCCAAGACCTCACTTCATGAAAGATGAAAAAAAATAAAACAAAAATAAATGAGAGGTGTGGGATTCGAACCCACAACCTCTTGGTCAAACAAGAGAGTAAAGAGAAATTTTAAGATAATAAAAATAATGAGAGGAGTGGGATTCGAACCCACCACCTCTTGGCTGAAGGAGGAGACAAGGAGAAAAATAATAATAATAATAATGAGAGGAGTGGGATTCGAACCCACCTCCTCTAGGCCAACATTAAAAAAAATAAACGTAGAAAAAGAGAAATAAATGAATGTTGCTATGGGGGTTCGATCCCGGATCCCCTAATGCTTAAAACGCCTACGGTGAAGTTAGGGGAGGGAAAAAGAAAGGAAAAATAATGTTAGTGAGGGGGTTCGAAATCGGGTTCCCTAAGCCGAAATGTAAATCCAAAATTAGGTGAAAGAAAATTAACTAAGTATTGTCCAAGGGATTCGAAGTCGGGTTCCCTTGCTCAATTCCGTATTGACATATAAGTCATACGTAAGTAAATACTTAATGGATGCTGCCTCTAAAGATCAAAATCAATATCTTGGCATATCTACAAGATGCATAAGTCTTGTACCACATAATCTTGGATAAACATGAATCACTTAACGAACTATGAATGAAGCCTCATGACTTGTATGTATAGACCCATAAGTCTAGCATACGCTTAAAAATAAGTGAACCTAAGATGTATATAAATAAATGAAGAAACCTTAGAAGGGTTAAGTAAGAGTGTGAAATACACCAATGGCCAAGTACATTGGCATATGATGAAATGAACTTTCACGTAAAATGGGGTGAGTAATTATGAAGAGCAATTGTGCTAATGTTAATGAATGTGGTGACAACATGATATGAGGCTAATGTAAAAGATGAGGACAATCTCAAATGATCCTAAGTAATTGTTACCAAAACGTACTCACCTATGAGACTGTAAAGCTAATGAAGAGACCAGTCTCTATGAACACTCTAATGAAAGTATTGAGATTAACACACTTAATACTAATGATGAGATGAAAAATCATCTAATGAGCTATATTGTCCTCATACTAGAAGCCAACTTCCATGACGTATGAGTTGAACGTAATGGAACTTTATACTGAGCACCGATAGGCTAGCTATGAGCGATGATGCCTTCTTTTGGGAAGGGCGAAGGTTCACGTAACTTTCATGAGATGAGACTGTCCGGCTTTCCGGGTATGGGTCTTCATACATCTCCTAGTCTTTGAACCTATACTGCCAATATAGGGATCTGGCGGGGTTAAATTCCCATGTACGCTATCATGTTTATTGGGTCACTTTGGCCGGTGATTCCACCTCTTTTCGGTGTGGGGGAGACACTGGATTTCATGATGCTCACATGATCTATGTCGGTTAAAGTTAAAGTTCCAAATGAATGAATGAGGCCAGCCTCAAATGAAGCACATAAAGAAATGAATGATACCGAAGGTGTTAGGATAAGATAATCAAGAGGTGAGCTAGACTCAGGTAATTACATTATGTTATTCCTGATCATTGCACAGTATACCCAATGAAAGTCTTAAACTACATCCTAGGTATAGCTGGTGTTCACACTGTCCTATGAATGAAATGCAATGAAGTACGTATGAATGAATGAAACAGACTCTGTGTTTGCTAATGAAGACTCCCTAGTTGAGGTCCCATATGTTGAGCCCTCATTTTGGAAAGTCTTAATGTTAAGTCCATGATTCCAAGGTCTCATGGCATATGAATGAATGATACGAACGAAGGTATGTGTTATGTGTTATGTGCTATGATATGTGTTATATGAAGATGATATGTGTTGTGTGCAATACGATATTTAATATGATGCATGTTACTCTCATGGCATGACCTTCCTAACTCAATTTGGAAAGTTCACTAACTTTCCTAATCTCAATTTGGCAAGTCTACTGACTTGACTTCCAAAAATCATGTCGTTAGGAAAGAGCTATTCTTTCTCATGCATGTCCTTGGTGTGTGCTTGCATATACCCGTACTTAGTACAAGTGTGTACTAACCCTATACATCTATACTATTTTAGGTGCAGGCACAGGTGGTTGATAGAGTTGCAGGATCATTGTTGCAGCTATCTGGACGTCAGTATTCATCCGAAGTTTGGTAGGTCCTCATGCTTTCGAGGATACTACTGTTTTATATTCTAGCGTAGTTTTAGAGTTGAGCTAGTGGAGCATGTTCCACTAGCGTTTCTTTCCTGCTCTTTATTCAGACTTTGTATTTGGGCCATTTTGGCAATTATACAATTAAGACTTATGAACTATTTCTTTCAGTTGTTTATCTCTTTAATGTTAGATGGTTGATGATGAACGATTATAAAATTTTAAGAATGTTTGGCAATCATGTTTAAAGAACAAAAAGTTTGAAATTTTCCGCTAAAATTAACCTATGTAAAGTAAGTATGACGTAAGTAGGCTTGTTTGCGACCTCTGAGAGGGGTTAAGTAAGAGTGTGAAAAACACCAATGGCCAAGTACATTGGCATATGATGAAATGAATTTTCACGTAAAATGGGGTGAGTAATTATGAAGAGCAATTGTTCTAATGTTAATTAATGTGGTGACAACATGATATGAGGCTAATGTAAAAAGATGAGGACAATCTCAAATGAGCCTAAGTAATTGTTACCAAAACGTAATCACCTATGAGAGTGTAGTATTGAGATTAACACACTTAATACTAATGATGAGATGAGAAATCATCTAATGAGTTATATTGTCCTCATACTAGAAGCCAACTTCCATGACGTATGAGTTGAACGTAATGGAACTTTATACTGAGCATCGATAGGCTAGCTATGAGCGGTGATGCCTTCTTTTGGGAAGGGCGAAGGTTCACGTAACTCTCATGAGATGAGACTGTCCGGCTTTCCGGGTATGGGTCTCCATACATCTCCTAGTCTTTGAACCTATACTGCCAATATAGGGATCTGGCGGGGTTAAATTCCCATGTACGCTAGCATATTTATTGGGTCACTTTGGCCGGTGATTCCATCACTTTTCGGTGTGGGGGAGACACTGGATTTCATGATGCTCACATGATCTATGTCGGTTAAAGTTAAAGTTCCCAATGAATGAATGAGGCCAGCCTCAAATGAAGCACATAAAGAAACGAATGATACCGAAGGTGTTAGGATAGGTTAATCAAGAGGTGAGCTAGACTCAGGTAATGACATTAGGTTATTCCTGATCATTGCACAGCAAACCCGATGAAAGTCTTAAACTACACCCTAGGTATAGCTGGTGTTCACACTGTCCTATGAATGAAATGCAATGAAGTACGTATGAATGAATGAAACAGACTCTGTGTTTGCTAATGAAGACTCCCTAGTTGAGGTCCCATATGTTGAGCCCTCATTTTGGAAAGTCTTAATGTTAAGTCCATGATTCCAAGGTCTCATGGCATATGAATGATTGATACGAACAAAGCTATGTGTTATGTGTTATGTGCTATGATATGTGTTATATGAAGATGATATGTGTTGTGTGCAATACGATATTTAATATGATGCATGTTACTCTCATGGCATGACCTTCCTAACTAAATTTGGAAAGTTCACTAACTTTCCTAATCTCAATTTGGCAAGTCTACTGACTTGACTTCCAAAAATTTTGTCATTAGGAAAGAGCTATTCTTTCTCATGCATGTCCTTGGTGTGTGCTTGAATATACCCGTACTTAGTACAAGTGTGTACTAACCCTATACATCTATACTATTTTAGGTGCAGGCACAGGTGGTCGATAGAGTTGCAGGATCATTGTTGCAGCTATCCGGACGTCAGCATTCATCCGGAGTTTGGTAGGTCCTCATGCTTTCGAGGATACTACTATTTTATATTCTAGCGTTGTTTTAGAGTTGAGCTAGTGGATCATGTTCCACTAGCGTTTCTTTCCTGCTCTTTATTCAGACTTTGTATTTGGGCCATTTTGGCAATTATACAATTAAGACTTATGAACTATTTCTTTCAGTTGTTTATCTCTTTAATGTTAGATGGTTGATGATGAACGATTATAAAATTTTAAGAATGTTTGGCAAGCATGTTTAAAGAACAAAAAGTTTTAAATTTTCCGCTAAAATTAACCTATGTAAAGTAAGTATGACGTAAGTAGGCTTGTTTGCGACCTCTGAGAGGTCAACGACGCCGGTCTCATCTGGGGTCTAGATTCCAGTCGTGACAAAGTTGTATCAGAGCTAGGTTAAATTACGAAAATAATAAGTTCACATCAACCAATTGAGTAGTTTCTAAGTCATGGTAGTGAAGTGCACCACTATCCTGAATTAGAGACTGCATGATGCGTAGGAAAATTTCCCTTCTTATGATCTTATCGTGCTTTTCTGAATGTCTGATTTCTTGGTGTTATGAGCGTATCTAACATCAATTTTTGTTGTTTTCAGAGAATGAACCCTAGGAGGGCTATTGGTCAGAGGAGAGGAAGAGCAGCTGCTGGGGGCAACCGAGTTCCACCCCAGGCTCCAGCTGAAGGAGTGGTTGTGCCAGTTAATCCAGCTGGGTTGACTGATGCTGAGGTGAGGGCATCTCTGGCCCAGATGGCACATGCCATTACTATGCAGGCCCAGGCTATGACTGCCCAGGTCAACCGGCAGGATGTTCAGAGGGAGAACCCACCGGTTCGTAGCATGGCTGACAGGCTGAGGGATTTCACGAGGATGAATCCTCCTATTTTCACAGGGTCTAGGACTGCAGAGGATCCCCAGGAGTTTGTGGATGAGGTGCATAAGATCCTGGTGGCTATGGGGGCCACTGATATTGAGAAGGCTGAGCTGGCTTCCTATCAGCTCAAGGATGTTGCACAGACTTGGTGCAAGATGTGGCAAGATAGCCGTGTCTTAGGTGGAGTGCCAGTCACATGGGAGCTATTCAAGACAACATTTCTGGAGAGATTCTTCCCCAGGGAGATGAGGGAGGCCAAGGTTGAGGAATTCATCAACCTTAAACAAGGCTCTATGACAGTCAGGGAGTATTCCCTGAAGTTTGTTAAGCTGTCAAGGTATGTTATTTTCCCTAGTATTTAATAGCAAGAATGAGGAGAATACTGAACTTTGTTGAAATCATCCAGGTATGCTACTTCCCTGGTTTCTAACAGCAGGGATGAGATGAGCAGGTTCCTCACAGGAATCAATGAGGACCTGGAGGAGGAGTGTCGATCTGCGATGCTCCATGATAATATGGATCTTTCCAGGTTGATGGTGCATGTCCAGCAGGTAGAGGACAGCCGCAGAAAGAGAGGTGTTCGTGATGCTAGGAGGCCTAGGCCTCAAGATCAGGCAGGACCCAGTCATGGAGGCCACAAGAACAACTTTGGCGTCCGTGAGCAGCCAAGGTTCAAAAAGGGGCAACAGAGTTCTGGGAATTCTAATCCTCAGAGGAGTGCTACACCTAGAGGAGGCAGACCTGAGCCCAAGAAGGGCAATGGAGGTGAGATGCAGCGTCCTAAGAAGAATTGTGCTAAGTGTGGCCGAGCTCACAGTGGAGAGTGCAGACAGGGCACTAATGCCTGCTTCGGTTGTGGTAAGAGTGGACACATGGTCAGAGACTGTCCACAGAACAGAGGTCAGGCTGGAGGTAATGCTCAGCCTAGGCCTAATCCACATGGTGCAGCAGCAGCCGAGCCTCCTAAGAGGAACAGGTTCTATGCCTGAAGGCAGGGAGAGCAGGAGAAGTCCGCTGATGTGGTCACAGGTATGCTGCAAGTGTTCTCAACTTCTGTTTATGTTTTACTTGATCCAGGGTCTACACTTTCCTTTGTAACTCCTATGCTTGCTCTTACTTTTGAGATATTGCCTGAAGTTCTGCATGATCCTATAGTGGTTAGTACACCTTTAGGAGAGAATGTAAGAACTGATAGAGTATACAAGGATTGTCCAATAGTTGTGAGTGGTAAAACTATGTGTGCAAACTTGGTTGACTTACCCATGCATGATTTTGATGTTATTCTTGGCATGGATTGGCTTCACAGTTGTTATGCTTGCTTGGACTGTCGTAGTAGAGTGGTGAGATTTTGCTTTCCTAATGAAGAAGAGTTAGTCTGGGAGGGGTACAATTCGAGTCGTCCTAATCCCTTGATTTCTAACCTTAAGGCCAATAAAATGATGTCCAAGGTGTTATTGTGTCATCTTGTGAGTGTTAATGATTTAGATCATGACATTCCTTCCATAGACTCAGTACCTGTAGTGAATGAGTTCTTAGATGTGTTTCCTGATGATTTGCCTGGAGTCCCTCCCCTTCGAGAGATTGACTTTGGTATCGATTTAGAACCCGATACTAAACCAATCTCAATTCCTCCTTACAGAATGGCTCCAGCTGAACTCAAAGAGTTGAAGCTGCAGTTAAAAGATCTCACTGACAAGGGTTTCATTCAGCCGAGCATATCCCCTTGGGGCGCTCCAGTGTTGTTTGTAAAGAAGAAAGATGGGACCCTTAGAATGTGTATCGATTATCGGCAGCTCAACAAAGTCACTATAAAGAATAAGTATCCACTCCCCAGAATAGATGATTTGTTCGATCAACTCCAAGGGTCTAGTTTCTTCTCTAAGATTGATCTTCGTTCAGGGTATCACCAGCTTAGGGTTAGGGATGGAGATATACCAAAGACAGCCTTTCGTACCCGCTATGGTCACTATGAATTTCTAGTCATGTCATTTGGTCTCACGAATGCACCTGCTGCATGTATGGATATCATGAATAGGGTTTTCGGTGAATACCTTGACTCTTTCGTCATAGTATTCATTGATGACATTCTCATCTACTCTAAGACCAAGGAAGAGCATGAACAACATTTCAGACTAACCTTGCAGGTACTTAGACATCATCAGTTGTATGCCAAATTCAGCAAATGTGAATTCTGGCTGAGATCAGTGACCTTCCTGGTCATGTTGTGTCCGATCAGGGCGTGGAGGTGGATCCCAGGAAGACTGAGGCTGTGAAGAACTGGCCAAAGCCTCTTACCCCTGACATCCGTAGCTTTTTGGGATTGGCTGGTTACTACCGCAGGTTTGTGGAGGGCTTTTCTTCCGTTGCTGCCCCATTGACAGCTTTGACTAAGAAGAAAGCCAAGTTTGAATGGACGGAGATTTGTGAGAAGAGTTTCCAGGAGCTTAAGGACAGACTCACTTCAGCCCCGGTGCTTACTTTGCCTAAGTGTGGTGAGAATTACACTGTTTATTGTGATGCATCTAGGGTTGGTTTGGGTTGTGTTCTGATGCAGGTTGGTAAGGTGATAGCCTATGCATCCAGACAACTCAAGGTTCATTAGAAGAATTATCCCACTCATGACCTGGAGTTGGCAGCTGTGGTGTTTGCACTGAAGATGTGGAGGCATTATCTGTATGGAGTGCATGTGGATGTGTTCACAGACCATAAGAGTCTCCAGTACGTGTTCACACAGAGGGAGTTGAATCTACGTCAGCGGAGATGGTTGGAGCTGTTGAAGGATTATGACATGAATGTGCACTACCATCCAGGTAAGGCTAATGTTGTAGCTGATGCTTTGAGCAGGATGAGCATGGGAAGTACAGTCCACGTTGAGGATGAGAAGAAGAAGCTAGTGAAAGATGTACACAAACTGGCCAGACTGGGTGTGCGTTTGGTTGACTCCACTAGTGGGGATGTTTCAGTTAATCCTAGTTCTGAATCATCCTTGGTAGTTGAAGTCAAGCAGGGTCAGCATCTAGATCCTGTGTTGATGGAGCTGAAGGACTCAGTGCTGATGAAGATGAATGAGTCTTTTGCTTTGGGAGGTGATGGCATACTTAGGTATCAGGACAGGCTGTGTGTGCCAGATGTGGATGATTTGCGGACCAGGATTGTTGCAGAGGCCCATGGTTCCAGATATTCCATACATCCAGGTTCCACCAAGATGTATCATGATCTTAAGCAGATTTATTGGTGGGATGGTATGAAGAAGGACATTGCAGAATATGTAGCCAAGTGTCCTAACTGTCAGCAAGTCAAGGCAGAACATCTTAAGCCTGGTGGTCTGACTCAGATTATTGAGGTTCCGACTTGGAAATGGAGGCCATTAATATGGACTTCGTGGTTGGGTTTCCGAGGACTAGGAGGCAGCATGACTCTATATGGGTTATTGTGGACAGATTGACTAAGTCTGCCCACTTTATCCCTGTGAAGTCTACTTACAGAGCCGAGGATTATGCGAGACTCTACATTGATGAGATTGTGAGATGGCATGGGATTCCCTTGTCTATTATTTCAGACAGAGGAGCTCAGTTTACTTCTCATTTCTGGAGATCTTTCCAGAAGAGCTTGGGCACGCAGGTGAAGCTTAGCACTGCCTTTCACCCTCAAACAAATGGGCAGGCAGAGCGCACCATACAGACATTGGAGGATATGTTGAGAGCGTGTGTGATTGACTTCAGAGGTAACTGGGATGACCATCTGCCTTTGATAGAGTTTCGTATAATAATAGCTATCACTCCAGCATTGGGATGGCACCGTTCGAAGCACTGTATGGTAGGAGTTGTAGATCTCCAGTTGGGTGGTTCGAGGTTGGAGAGTCATCCATTTTGGGTCCGGAGATCATTCATGAGGCCTTAGAGAAGGTCAGAGTGATTAGGGACAGGTTGACTACTGCTTACAGTCGGCAGAAGTCATATGCTGATAACAGAAAACGGCCCTTAGAGTTTGATGTTGGTGACCAGGTTTACTTGAAAATATCGCCTATGAAAGGGGTAATGAGATTTGGTAGAAAAGGGAAGCTGAGTCCGAGGTATGTTGGGCCATATGAGATCCTACACGTGTGGGTGAGGTGGCCTATGAGTTAGCATTGCCTGCAGAGCTAGCTTCTGTTCATCCAGTCTTTCATGTCTCTATGTTGAAGAAGTGCCTAGGTGATCCAGCATCAATCTTACCTGTTGAAGATTTGGGGGTTGGTGAAGACTTATCTTATGAGGAGGTACCTGTTGAGATCTTAGACAGAGAGGTCAAGCGGCTGAGGAACAAGGAAATTGCCACAGTGAAGGTATTGTGGAGAAATCATCTTGTTGAGGGTGCTACGTGGGAGGCTGAGGCCGACATGAGAGCCCGCTACCCTCACATTTTCAGCTCTTGAGGTTAGCCTTCCTACTCTTAAACCTATAGTTCCTTATCCCTCCGTGTTTTGTTGCTATTGATTGACTATGTATAGTGATTTTATTATGACCTGACTGGCATTACGTTGTGAAGTGGTAGTGTCATTCGAGGACGAATGTTCCTAAGGGGGGATAATGTAACAACCCTAAAAATGAATAGGATCAAGACTTAGGGTGTCAAGAATTCTTGCGATTAAACCAAAGTTCACACGGACTGATACGCGTAGAACCAGACCTCAGAACCCTTACTACGACCAAGCCAACTAACTTGGGGAGTTAGTTGAGCTTGGAAAGGTTGGAACCAACCAAGTAAGGCTCTCGAAAATGAAGATTTAATCGAAGGAGTCTTTACCGGACTTAAAAAGAAATTTTAATTTTTGAGGGTCTAAGGGTAAAATGGTCTTTTACCAGGCTAGGGGTATATCGTAATTACCCTAAATATATAATTAATTAATTATTTAATAAAGTGGAGGGGCAATTTGGGGAGAGAGAGCCGAAATTGGTCTCTTGAAATGAAGTCTTGCTCCACCCGGGTTCGAACCTAGGTGGGAGCAAGGATTTAATATGATTTTTTTTATTATTGGTGAATTAATTTAATAAATTTATAATTAATGGCTGATGTAAAAGAAAATCAGATTTTAATTATTAATTTATTTACTTATTAATTAATGTTTTTTTAAAATTGACTAAGTCTTGCCAACTATCCTAGTTTTAAGATGCACTATCTCACACTATCTCTCTCCCTCACGCCTAAATCTCTCTCTCTCTCATCCAAATTGTTTTCTTGGCTGCAAAAACAGAAGATAAAAACATTAGAAAGCAATCAAAAGTTCTCTACACTCAAAGAACTTACAAAAAAAAAAATATACAAGCAAGCAAGCTAACTAAAGAAACGAAAACTTTGCATCATCTTCTCGACGGGTTTGTGTTGAAGGTTTAGGGGAGGATTTGGGCAGAACTTAGAAGGTGTGGAAAGCTACAACAAGGTATGGGTTTTCTCTCTTGGAATCCTTTCTCCAAGAGGAATTTCTTTCTACAAAATTCGACATATGAAACTAGGGCTGTCCCCTTGAATGTTGAACTCCTTGTCCCTAGTCTCCTTCCGATTTCAATCTAAATTAGTTTAGAAATCATGTTGTTGGTATGGTTGCTGGTAGCTAAGTGTGAAATATGATGTTCCTTGTGATTTTATGTTTGGAAATAGCAAGCATGTTCAATGATGTCAACCGAAAATGATGTGGTGCAATGTGTAAAATGTTTGTTGTTGTTCTCCGTTTTGAAGTCTTAAAATGGCTTGTTTGATGATTGGAATTAAGGTGCATAAGATGTGTAATGTGATGTTTAAATGAAGTGTAAGGTGACTGATCTTAAGTGAAAAAAAATCTAAGCTAAAACAACAATTGAATCTACACTTGAAAACGCGTTAAACAAATTGTGAAAATACCACAAAACGAATGTGTGAATGTTGTTAAATCAAGGCTAGAAAATTTAATCAAATTTCCAGCACTTGGTGATGGAGTTTCGGCCAGAACACTTGAGGTGTGAGAAGTTTAAAAATAAATTTAAAACATGTGAGGTCAGTGGGGATTGAACCCAAGACCTCACTTCATGAAAGCTGAAAAAAAATAAAAAAAAATAAATGAGAGGTGTGGGATTCGAACCCACAACCTCTTGGTCAAACAAGAGAGTAAAGAGAAATTTTAAGATAATAAAATAATGAGAGGAGTGGGATTCGAACCCACCACCTCTTGGCTGAAGGAGGAGACAAGGAGAGAAATAATAAAATAAAATAATGAGAGGAGTGGGATTCGAACCCACCTCCTCTAGGCCAACATTAAAAAAAAACTTAGGAAAAGAGAATAAATGAATGTTGCTATGGGGTTCGACCCGGATCCCCTAATGCTTAAAACGCCTAAGGTGAAGTTAGGGGAGGGAAAAAAAAGGAAAAATAATTTAGTGAGGGGGTTCGAAATCGGGTTCCCCAAGCCGAAATGTAAATCCAAAATTAGGTGAAAGAAAATTAACTAAGTATTGTCCAAGGGATTCGAAGTCGGGTTCCCTTGCCAATTCCGTATTGACATATAAGTCATACGTAAGTAAATACTTAATGAATGCTGCCTCTAAAGATCAAA